>JAGDQP010006746.1:34103-70660 GCA_022664845.1 Lepisma saccharinum | reverse complement strand
AGCAAGACACTATTTTTAGCTTCACAACTCAAATTGTTTTAATTTTTTAGAAAATATAATTTCCAAGCTAGAAGATAGTGTCTTGCTTCTTTTCAATTCATTCCAGTTAATAACGTGAATAGAATTTGCCTTGAACACGTGAAAATAGCTGTAAAAATCTCCACAATATTTCGCTCAGCCATGGATAAGCTTCATCAGGTGGATTTCAAAGATGATACATGGGGAGAGGTGTGTATAGGACAGAGTTAGAGAGCCGCTTCAGCTTACCGACGAAAACTTTTTTCAGAATGAAAAATGTTACGAACTGGCTGTATACATGTGTGTATCGACTTTTGTTACAAATAATTGAACGCTCTGCAATATTCAAGTCCTACTGTCTGCGACTCTCTCTTCCTGGAAGAAAAATATGAAAACTCCATTTTTTTTAACTCAAGTTCGATAATATCTTTTAATACGCTTGTGGCTTGTTTCGATTCTAAATACAAATTTGTTCACTAATTAAAACCTTGATAGCAGAGGAATGACAGCCATGAACTTAAGAGGAGCAAAAGCTTAAGGTTGTAACTTATTTTACATAATAAATTTCCCACTCCTTACAGAGGTTGAAATAAAGCTCTTGTATATTCCTGTTGTTTAAAATAAAGTTAATGATTTGTTCCTGATTAGGGGTGCTGTTTGTAACCATAGTACTTGCGATTCAAAATTATAATTCCTTCTTTTTTTTTTTAGGTGTCTAGTGGGAACAAATCCACAGCAATCTAAAGTGAAGAGTTGCAAAAATAAAACAGTTCAGGATGTTTCACCGAAGGTTCTGAAGCTAATAAATGACCTAGCAAACTATGAGTGGATTAAAATATAAAAATCTTATATATAAGAATTTTTCAAGGAATGTAAGGAAATTTGCTTTAGAAATAATGTAAGTACCTGTTTATTCGATAAAATTGAGTTTAAGAGGTCAGTCGTTCCATTTCCTTTTATGTGATGCAATTAAAAAGAACTGTAGTACCGATATTGTAAATTACTACTTGATTTGTACAGTCACTCAAAAAATTAGGTGTAGCAGCTACGTTTAGAAACCTTCTGCATTTTAAAACTAAACGTATTTTAATTAGGGTTGCCAAATTTTGTAAATGAAAAACCGGAACATTTCAGACATCCGTATTATACTGCCCATACAATCCATTTTATCTTTACATCCGTATTATATTCAAATAGCATATTGAAGCATATAACGTTAGGCCATATATTACCTGCAATGAAATCCATAGCCTAAGCTAACCTGTAGTATTAACTATAATATCCTGATGTTGATGCTGGCTTCCATAAGCTTAGAACTCTAAAGTAGCTCATTCGATATACATTTAATTATTCCTTCAATCATTGACACGTGAAGATTATTTCGTTCCTCTGTCCACGTTAGCATTAGGCTGAGGAACACAGGATTAATTCAGTCACAAGAAACAAAAAACCGGGACAAACAGGTGTACCGAAAGCATTTTTCGGGACAATTGATTCTTTCATTGAAAACTGGAACTGTCCCGGAAAACCGGGACGTATAGCAGCCCTAATTTTAATGCAATCAATTTTAAAATTTGACTACTAATACATAGGAAAGCACATAACATGCATGTAAAACCGTCAGCCAAATTAAAATAAAATCTTGAAGGTTATATGAACAGATTTAACTGAAAATCGAAAAATGCTTCATCCACTTTTGCGAGTGACCGTACAAATTTTCGGGACTTCCAACCGGGTGAAAATCGGTGAATAGTCCAGTGTTTCGAAAGCAAACGTCATTGTCGTCTTGAAAGATGATTAAAGAAATCAAATAAGGTATCGTGTATTTATGTACAAACTGTCAAAATGAACCGGGGTGACTTGCTTCCTCTTTTCGAATTAGTCAATTCTGATACGCGACGGCGACTTCCTGCCAGTATGTTAGTGGTATAAAAGGAGTGCAAACTGCCCTTCTAAATGTTAGAGGCTTGGGTGTAACGTGGTCAGGTCGGTGCGCTGTAAGTAAATGGTCACAACGACACTTCTAACAAGGGAAATATTTCGGTTCGAATAGGAATATTTTGATAAGACTTCGTTGTATATATCCGTACCCCGATGTTGATAATGCCTGAAAAGTAATTCGACCGTGAAAAGCCGCGATTTTCCGCTTGGGGCGTTAAAGTTTGGAACATGCGGGAGATGGCTAAAATGGCTCCCGCAGTTTCGGTTCGAACAGGGATTTATCACTCAAAATACATACATGGACATAGCTGACAGTGGTGACAAAGACTGCAAGGCCACAATACCGTGAACAAATAGTTGGGCAGAAATAGGCCAGTACTTGTCTTCACAAATACAAGTGAGGGATTTCTGCAAAGTGAGTGATTTCTACAAAGTGAGTAAAACACCAGGGAGTACTACGAAGTTTTATCAAAAAAAGGTTTGTTCGAACAGAAATTCTTCTCTTGTAAGAGTCATGAAATTAAGTTCTTTTCTTGTCTAATTCTGTATGTTGTTTATTCGTTTAATTCTCGGAAGTCAAGTATAGCTGAGGTGACGCGGTGGCTCAATTGGTAGAGCGCTCACCTCTGGTGCAAGGGTCGTCCGTTCAATCACTGCTTATGCCATGTACAAATACCGTGGGCGTGGGTTTTTCGGGGTTCACTCGTTTCATTCCACTTTCTTCATCCCACCAATTTATCCTATCATCCATCCGGTCTGAGCTAAAATTACCTAAAAACCTTAGAAATTAAATCTAAATACAAATTCAAGCTGAATTTAAAGCCTATGTCTCTGTTTACATTATTTCTCTCGTAAGATAGACAGTGCTGCGTTGACTTTTCTTACCACTATCTCTAGATTCCGCCTATTACAAAAGGGAGGTTTGCATTTGTCTCATACCATTAATCTCCGTGAATTTCTGCGATTGCACCTACAAACAGCACCAGAAATAAATACGTTAGTTTACCGCAATTATCCTAAAGTACGGTCACCAGAAATATGAAGGTATATAGGAAGGTCACCAATTTATGAATGAAAAAAATACGTAAAATCACTGTTACAGTGTGAACATTAACCGTAATACGTATGGTAATATATGGTAAGGCCAATTTAAATGTTACGATAATCTAGCAAATTGCAGTTACCGTATAAGCAGACTATACGGTGATCGTGGAATTTACAGTTTATTTCCACAACATTTACGGTTACCGTAAAATGTACGGTGCTTACGGTCAAAGTAAATTTTATGGTACTGTATCATTGAAATTACGGTTACTGTATAATGAAAGAATACGGTGACCGTATAATGTACAGTATTTTACCACACCATTTACGGTTACCGTAAAAATGTTGACCGTAAAATATACGATATTTTAAAGTACGGTAAACTTAAATATCTTGGTGCTTTACCATAAAAAATACGGTTACCGTAAAATGAGAGAATACGGTAACCGTAAAACGTACGGTATTTTACCACACCATTTACGGTCACCGTAAAAATATTGACCGTAAAATATACGGTATTTTAAAGTACGGTAAACGTAAATGTTACGGTACGTTACCATAAAAAATACGGTTACCATAAAATATGAGAATACGGTAACCGTAAATTTTACGGTAATTAGTTGGCAGCCAAATTTGACGGTAATCGGGCCGTAAATTTACGGCTCCTTTTTTTACAGTGTATTGCGGAATCTGTGGTGGACATTATTGTAAACCTATGTTTACATGTGAGTGGATCAAGTGTATTCGTTGTCCAATGTGTCTCCACGAAGTATGTACGTCGTTTACAAATATGTCCTAAATGACACTTCCTGTCTTAGAAGAGGAGAAACATGTAAATTAAGTTATTTGCCTTCTTATATTTTTCATTTTTTTATTTTCAGTTAGTCTAATATTTCCATAAGACTGTTTAATGTTATTACTATTGTTTTGTGCAAAACAAACTTACTTCTCACCATTAGAATGAAGCTAAACAAGCTTTTCCATCTCGTGTTTTCAGTTAACATGTATTTTTAGTGTTGCCACGAGACGAGACTGAGAAAATGGCTATAGAAAACGAGACAGTGCTCTCGTAATGCAAAGTATACATCTTTTCGAGACTAGATACTCTGTGGACAAGATATTTTCGAGACGAGACTGCCTAAATCTCGTCTGGCCGGCAACACTAGTCTGTATTTTCCAAGCCTGTCAATGGTAAGGAAGTAGTAGGAACTTCATGCTTTATAGGCTAGTTTTTGCAACTTCTACCGTAATATAATTTCCTGTAGTGTGACTAGCTTCTATCGTAACATCATTTCTATTGCTATGACCTTCCTCCTTGTTTAATATAGTGTTGGTGTGCATGGGCATATTACCCCATGAAGGTGGGTGTTTTACCCGGATGGTGGAGTACTATGCCCATATCGCTCTTACATTACAAACATCAGTGTATCTCCTACAGTATATAATACTATATAATCTAGCGTCTAGGCAGAAATACTGAAAGATGTACCTCGCATTTGGTATGTTCTTTTTTCCTGTAGCTTCCATTCATAGTCATAAATAAGAAAAATATAAGAAAGTGAGCATTTCACCCCCGATGACTCTAAAGGGTTGAACCCATGTTTTAAGTTGTGATTCAGTGAAGCTTGATTGATAGCATTTTTTATGTTCTTTAAAAAGCAATAAACTTTAAAGCCGATATATTAGTACCTTGGTAATTTGCCCTGAATATATCAGTCTGAAGTGTAGGTTATTAGATTAAGTTGCACATTTTAAATCAAATCAACAATTTCTGAAGAAGGTCATCTTTTCTACATTAGGGTGCCTTTAAACTAGTCAGTCTAAAGTCAGTTCCTAGTTGACTTGCGATATTTTTTTATTTACCAATAAGTGTAAAGTAATCCAAATTATTTTACGTTTTTTAAGTTTATTCAGTTCCCGCACGTCTGGTGTTTAGTGGCGTTAGTTAGTATGTGCAGTTTAAGTGGGTTGAGAATATCATGTTATTGTCGTTGAAGGAATGAATTAGTGACAGGTTTTGGGTGTGATGTAGCCATTATTGTTTATCGGGGTGTACAAATCACACCAAAATTGGACTTTGACTTGCAGTACTGATGATAGTATTCCAGTATATTTTCCAAGGTGGCATTACTTATCTGCCTGGCAGGTTTAATCTTCAGTTTTATGCATCTATGAGATGCCGAGAAGAGAGTTTGGTGAAGGAGAAATGAATTGTTAAGAATGAGGTTAAACTGAGCTTTTGTTTGCCACTTGAATTGGTGAACAAGCCCTGAATTGTGCTTTGACCACCAAGGTTCCGTGTATATTGCGTTAGCCATTTCAGTGCTGGGATATAATTTTGTTTTCTGTGCATGCTTATTTTCCTTTTGCGTCACCTATGGGTCATTGGCTCGGTTGCTGAAAACGCAGAATGTGATAAAATGTTACTTTTTAACGATTTTCCTTTCCTTTTCGCAAGCTTTTAAGGTTTTGCGTGCTTTTTCCAGCGTGCAACGGTAGGTGTAATTATGAAATTATTTGCTTTCTCTGCATATTCAGTTTGCATGAGTTCTTATGAGTGATTATTTAACTACCTTCGCACCCTCTCTCTTGCTGTTTTCTTTGCTGATACTGCCAACTTTTTGCGATCCTTGTCACTTCTCCCAGCCCTGTTTCCATGCATACTTTCCTTCGATATGATTATTGTGAATGTAAGCCCGGAGCGAGGTGATAGTCATTTCATCTTGGGTTTTTAGCGTGTGGCTTCCAGATTTTCTTTCTTTATTTCTATCTTTCAATTTCGATGTTATTTTTCTGCTGTCTTCTGTGGCTAAAGCGGGGATAATGCTAGGTCGAAATCTGTTCCGTAACGTTATCCAGCCAGGGTGGTGTCCAGGTTAAGGGGAGTACCTGGTGGATGTGTTTCCGGTTCAATGTTCTGACTTCCATCAGTGTTACCTGAGATATTTTACCCCATCAGCTTATTACCTGTTTGTCGATGCCTAACTTTCGGCGATCACGACACTTCAACAACAAAGAAGAAGTGGGAGTGGCTGTGCAGAGCTCTTTTGCCTCGACGGACAAGAACTAGTATCGGTGTGGGACTGAAGAACTGGCAGTAACGTGGCTTCAGACGACGCAACACTTTGAATTCTAGGTGGGTTTCGTTGTAACGTGACAAATAAAGCAAGTACGTAAGCAGAATGTTGCAAAACTTTTGACGTATTCTTGTAGTAAGTTGTATAATTTTCCTCACATTAAATAAAAATGTTGAACAAGAAGTAAATTAGGTTATGTGATTACAATGTACTTAGCTAAATCTCGCAGAGGATAAATCACACACATAAAAAAAATATTAGAATTATTTTTCAAAAAATAAGTAATAATAATATGGTAAATGTGATCTTACCTCTTTGATATTTGAAGCAACGAACACTATATACACACAACATATGCCTATTTGGTAGGCTATCAAGAAGGCATTCACAATGTGCCTGAAATATAAAATAATGTGCATGTAACATATGGAGAGAACATGAAATCTTTTATTATTTACAAAACCAAAATTTGTTGAAATTTTGATATAAAGGGCATCCGAAAAGTCCTGTACCCGCCAGTTTTCAACTGTGCTGAGAGAGAAACAAAGCGTGGCAGCTGAGTGCTGTTGCACACAAATAATCTGTCATCCTTGGAGATATTTTTCCGAGTAATTTCGATACACCACACATCTAATGCCACAAGTCAGAGCAGGAAGAATCCTAAAAGGTGGATTTTTTTAAAAAATGGCGAAAACCTTCATTTTGCCTCACAGCTTCTCTGCAATGCTGTGATTGGTGTACTTTTTCTTTGTTTTTAGGTTCAGCGCACGTTAAACTTTCGATCTAGGCAGTATGTGGAGTGACAATAAATGAATTTTTTATGACGTCAGAACGAAATCGAATTTTTTAAATAGAAAATTTCTTATCGATTGGCAGCACCGAGCTCGATATGATGTGCGATGGATGTTATCTATACAACATAACAGCGAAAATAACGAGAAATAACAAAGTTTTATTGCGGGGAGTATTGAAACGTAGTTACACAACTACCTTGTTTCTAAAACTGCGGCGCCGCACTGTAATAAAAGTATTTTGTTATTTTTAGTTATTTTCGTTATGTCGTATATATATGTTTTGTACATTATATGGGGCTCTTCAGTGGCCAAGATGTTTTCTAAAGTACGGGTATACTATTTCGGGCTGACGTCCTTAAAAGATTATATACTTTCATCCCACATATTGCAAACACAACACATCAGCTTGGTGTTACAGTTACAACATACTTCTTCATAGCATATATTTTTAGATATTTTGAGACAAAATTAGGGTTTCTGTCATTTTATATCCACCTATTCTTTACTAACTTACGAAATTACATATATGGCATATTGGAATTCCCGTGAAAATATATCCAAAGATAACATTTTCTCTGTATGTAGCTTACATGCAGCTGTTACGTTTCTCCCCTCCTATCACTGTTCAAATTTAACGGGTAAGAGCTTTCAAAACACTATATGATATAATATGATACATACACACAAGATTCTTGTTTACCAGATTGAGGGATAAGGGGCTTCCTCCGTATCGGGACGGGCGTAAGCCATAGTGCTGTTACCGCCCATACAATTCATGTTATTTTTAACCAGATTGAGAAATACAATATATCCCTCAGTTGAAATACATTTTTCTCTCCTTTTCATTCCTGCACGAGAGACCATGAAATATGAACAATGAGGAATTATTTGTTGCCCCTCATAAATAGCACATGTTTATTAACAATTTTGAGATTAGAAATAATGACTTCATGTGATCAGTAAAAAAATAGTGGAAGTAAAGATGTTCGGAAAATATTTTGGGGATGAGTATCAGATAATTGTTTATGCACGTACTCTGATGATATAAGAATATGCGCAACTTTATTCAGAGCAGTCAGAAGAGAAGAAATTATTTTTACACTATAAAAATTTCACTATAATACAATCGAAAAATTACCGAATTTTTAGATAAAGATACAAATTTGACTTTTAGGTATTCATTGTGAGGAGTATCATGTTGATATGATTAATTTTCATGCTAGCATACATTTCGGAATTAAATATGCTGTACTAGGCATTAGGCGAAAGAAGATAGTAGATCATTATGTATCTATGCACAGCTTTGTCCTCAGTGTGGCGTGAAAATAGATAAATGTATCAAATCTAAACATGCCCGTGGTGAACATTTCGGCAAGATAAGTTATGTGCATGTAGATGAAACTCATTCCTGTTTTCAAAACGAAACTGAACTAATGTTTGTATAGTATTTCATGTGTCTCGTTTGTGATATTAAGACAATGCTTCTGAAAACGAATGAAAACAAAGAACGTGAGCATCAGGCTAACTTAATATGTTCAAGTCATCGAACCCACACATATGAAGATATGGATAATATATGTGCTTGGTAATTCACAGTGAACGGGAAATTTTCTTTTTAGAACATACGTGACGTCAAACAAGGTCCTAAATAGGTAAATAAGATAACTGTTTCTTACAATGCCTGGCGGTTTGATACATTAGTAGTAGCACAAAATCTCATTGAGCATCTTTTACCGAGTATTATTGTTCAAGGACAAAATAAGTATTCAATTATGTATAACCATATAGTAACGTTCTTTGGGTAGAGCGAACAATAAGGTATCTTGGGTTTTATCCCTTCACCATTTTATTACAAAATGTGTACACATGAAAACTCAACTATTAAAAAGTTAATAAAATGAGCCTCCGGGTTCAAGGCTATGTAGCGAATTAATTGACTCGGAGTCTGGAGAGAAATCGCCTTAGCGTTAATAAATGAATGTCCAATCCCGTTGCAGATACGGACAATGATAGGAAATCTTCCCCAATGCAGGCTAGTCGGGTGTTGGATAGTGTCCTGTCCCGTTGTAGACAAGGACGGGTATTGATATTTGTTCTGTCCCGTTGCAGACAAGAACGGTTCAGTGATTGCTCCAATCCCTGTGCAGATATAGAGCAAAGGATTCCAACCCCGTTGCAAGTCAGAAGGAAAAGAGGTGTAGGCAATCACTCCAGTCACAGAGTGATACTGAGAGTCGATCCGTTAGCCTTATTACCCAACCTTCGCTTCTTCACCAGGTGTCGCTGCTATTTATGACGTTAATCGCCTTTCCTCGGTTTCCTTCACTCCTTGACATCAGCTGCATTTTGTTGGTATACATTGCCTGCGTTGCATAACGTTGTAGTTAGTACACACGTAGTACTCACATTTGTTATTGTTTATAAGTGACGTGTGCTTGATACAGCACATTGTTACATCCCCTACGGGGTGTTTAAAAAATCACTAATGATTATTTTCGATTTGGGGCATTTATATTGGCGATACATTAAAAACACTATAACACTGGTTATCGCACTAAGATATTTTACATATACTGGCTATGCATTTTAAATACACTTAACACACTTAGAATACACTTAAGAAGCACTAATGCCCTTGTGAATAAAATACACTTGTATGGAATTGGCGAGTTCTTCTCAATGATGTAGTCACGCACTTGGTCCTCACCAGACAAGCAGGATCTATCACCATGTGATTTCATTTCCCTCAAGTACGATGTGGCGTGTATTGTAATGAATTTCAAAGTTTATAAACTAACTCACTGAGTGTACATTTACTTGCAGTTGAGTGACTAATATTGATTTCGTCGAGTTTGGGCTCTATTCTCAGGCATATATTTAATAATATATAATAATAATAAACCACAGCCATATTCAATCCACTACTGGATGAGGCCTCTCCCCGAAGGGAGGAGTTGGTCTACTGCTCCCACGCTGACCAGACGGGTTGGGAGAGATTTAATATACATATATATATAATATATTTGCACTGAAATGAAGGAGAAATCTCTGTGGATGATTGTTTCTTGTACGTCGATATGTCAAAAATATAAAACAAAAGTTAATATACTTAGCATTATAAAGATAAAAATAATAAGATGGTTCTAGATGGAAATAGTGCATGAAATCATTAAATTTGTTTGGTGACATGTTTTCTGCATGCCTCAATAGGTTTCTCAAATAAATGACCGATTTTTGTATTGTTTGTCGGTTAAAAGTGAAATTAGTAACAAAATGTGTCGGGTAATATTTCCACTCTATTACTAGGTTTGCCAAATATTTGCTAGGTAGGTTTTAAATTTTCTACATTAATTTGGAATTTTGGTCGAAAGATTGATACCAATTTGGTGCATATATTGTATAAAATAAGATTTCCTCATTGTGTAAAATATTATGTAAGGTGAAGTTGTCTCCTACAAGTTCGACAGTGTTTCCAAGTAGGTCCGAGATTCCTTGCTTCAGAAAGTCCATAAAGTCATCAATTTCTATTAAATCTAAATTTTCCAATGCTTTGTACATTATGTCGTACAAGGCTCTGTTTTCTGTGAGGTTCCATACTTTTGTTACGTGCTTATTGGAATTTTGGACAACTGATAAGCAGACAAAATCATGGAATATTACAATTTCTCTATTATAAATCTTTCGAATGCTTTATGATCATAATCTCCCTCTTCTTCGATGGTGAAAAAGAATTTTGGATCTACTTCCTGGGCTGGCTTATGAACATCTTTAAGTTGTTGAATTTAATGCAGTAAAATTTTCCTTTCTTGTTTCTTCTATGTGAAGAGAATTGCTGATACGAAGGATGTTGCACCTGGGGGAAGGATCAACTGAGGAAACAATGCTGATTTGTAAATTTTTGCTTCATAGACTAGTGTCTTATTGAAGTTGTTTTAACGACATGGAAGTGAAGATAAGGAAATTTCTTGACCGTATTCGTAATTTGCTTTAGAAAGTCGTGTTAGTTTTCCAAGTGTAAAGTAAATAAAAAAAGGTTGTAAATACTTGATTGGCGTTAAAGTGAATCAAGAAAAGCCATTTATACAAATTACTGCTTTAGTGAAGTGTCATCATCAGGGCTCGAAATGGACGGGAGCAAACCGGAACGCTGTTCCGGTTCGTGAATTTCTCGAACCTTCTTGTTCCGTTTCGTCAGAAATGGCAAAGGACCGTGCCGGTTCGTTGAATTTTATTTGAGGTATTTCTGACTAGAGATGTGTCGTTTGAGAATCAACCATTCTTAAAGTATTCTGCGCATTATTAATAGTTCACTGATTTTGCACTGAATGATTCAGCCGTAAACTACTTCTAAAGGACAAAGAAAAGTCTATCTATCTCGCATATTCCACAACAGCTATTCCACATTAATAAGAAAATCAGTATGGTTCAAACAAGCACCCGCTGGTTCAAAGTCAACGAAATCCGACACTTTATGGATATTGCAGATGTGAACAAGCAGGGATGTGGAGTAGATGAAGTCAAGAACACTTTGATGGCAATAAATACGTCGAACTGACGAAAAGGCAATCACAGATGACCCTCATTTCTTCTTCCATTTCACCCTATGTGTGCAAGTCTGTTATTTTTCTCTTCCCATTACCCAAAATAATACCTTCCTTGTTAGTAAGTTAGAGACAAGTACGGAACACTGAAACTGCAGTGAGCACCCTTCTGCAGTATTTCCTTTCTCCTTGAATTCACTTTTTTATTGCTTTTCTGGCGTCTTTTCTTCTTTACCTTGATTAACCCTTTTTAAAGTCACTGAAACAATAAATCCAATACTTGATCATATATAAAATACCAAAAGATAAATATTTATTTTCACAATATGAGTGATTATGGAAACATCTTTCACTTGCACAATTAGAGGTTTCTTTTTAATAACTAGTAAGACAAATAATTGGTTTATCCCATAAATAATGCCGTATATGCGACGATCGCTGCAATGACGTCATCTCACGTGCAAATAGTGAAATAGACGGCACGTGCCATACCTGAGTCATATACGGCACTTGATTGTGCAGCAATGGTGTAGAAGGAGAACGGTATACTCCACGTTTTGCAAGTATGACCTTTGGTTGATAATGGCAGTGTCGGAGGACCACACACAACATGTTATGCAATATGAACTTAACCAGGTACATTCAACCAGCGCAGGGACACGAAACATCAATAAAATATTGTCAGGGTACTGTGGATGCGCAAAAGCTCCAGAGGTGAGTAGGGACAACAGACCCCTGCATAGCGTAATTTATTCATAAAACGTTAGTACTTAATTAAACTCTTATAGTCGACGCGCAAACGTATAGCGTGGATTGACAGGTCGCTAATTGAGACACACACCCTTGAACTCTGTTTCTCACCTCTTTACCTCGCTGTGTTGGAACTTTTGTACTCCGGAATGCCAGAAAGCATATTTTTCCCTTTTCGCTTATGAAGACAGAAAAAAAATAATAGTGAAAAAAGAAAATAATAATAAGAAAAAGGGGAAGATTTTTTAAAATTTGTAATCCAAACCACAAGGAGAGGTAATAAGTCATTGCCTGGAGCATCAAGTTAACTTTGATGAAAAAGAAAGGGGGAAACACAATTTTGAAAATGAGAAGTTTTTAATACTTGAGATTTAAAATAGCAATGAATATTTTGAAAAGAAATAAGAAATGAAATCATTATTTTTGATAATTGGTATGAATGTAACAAAACTTTAAGTACTCGTCAATATTAAAAATTGTAGGTACCTCTTATCTGTGGTAAGATTGTAAACATTGAATTTACGTAATAAAATATAATTTTGACGAGGCTTTTGAAAGCACTGGTAAATTGTAGAATACTATGTATTTGCATAGACCTGGATTGAAGTATCATTTTTTATGAAAACGTTTATAGATACTACTGGTAATGAATGTATAAATGGTGGTACAAAATGAATAAAATGTTGAGATACTTTGCGTTTTTGTACTACAGAAAAATAGCGAACACAAGCATAATCGTTGAATATAAGTTGGTATTGACATATACATGAATTAAGACAGAAACAAGAATCTATTGTACTGATTAAAATGTAATTTGATTAAATTTGCGTAGAAAAGCTTCCGAAAGCGTGGGTAAATTTGAAAAAGTTAGGATTCAGGACGTAAACCACATGACGAGACGTGAATGTTGTGTATACTGGTTTTGAAGCTAGGAAATGCATTTATTTTGGTTTTATCTTTGATTTTTTAAAAAAGTCCCCATTTTATAACTAATATGGTGGACATAAAATTTATTTTGCACAGCGTTTGAACTACAGAACTGAAATTTTATATCAAGACGTATTGTCATTATTAGATTGGATTAATAAAAGAAAAGTTTTATGAATACATAAGTCGCCATTTTTAAACAAATATGGCCGCCGAATTGATTTTTTTCAAGGAATACAGAACCTAAATGGCTAAGAATGGAAACCTGAAACTTGGTAGAAAAGTTGAATACTGCAAAAGTATTACAAACATATTAAAAGAATGTTTCAAAAGTCGCCATCTTTAATCAAATATGGTCACCGAAATGATTTTTGAAAGAATTCAGAGCCTAAGCAGCTAAGAATAGGAACTTGAAACTTGGTAGAAACGTTGACTAGTACAAAACAATTACAAACATATAAGACATTCTTTTATAAGTCGCCATCTTTGGACGAAAAAACATTTTTCACAAGGTTCAAGATAGAAACCTGAAATTTGGTAGAAAAGTTGACTAGTACAAAAGAATTACAAACATATGAGAAAATTGTACAAAAGTTGCAATTTTTAATCAAATATGGCCAAAGAAATGATTTTTTGACAGAATACACAGCGTGAGCGGCTAAGAATAGAAACTTGAAACTTGGTAAAGATGTTGACTACTGCAAAAGAATTAGAAACATATGAGAAAATTGTACAAAAGTTGCCATCTTTAAACAAATATGGTGGACAAAAGAAATTTCCACATCGTTTAAGATAGAAACCTGAAATTTGGTAGAAACGTTGACTAGTACAAAAGAATTACAAACGTATGAGAAAATTGTACAAAAGTCGCCATCTTTAAACAAATATGGCCAAAGAAATGATCTTTTGAAAGAATATGGGGCCTAAATACCTACGAGTTGGATCTTGAAACTTGGTAAAAAACTTTGACTACTGTAAAAAAATTGCAAACATATTAGAAAATTATACAAAAGTCGTCATCTTTAAATAAATATGGCCATCGAAATGATCTTTTGAAAGAATACAGAGAATAAATAGCTAATAGAAACTTGCAGCTTGGTAGAAACGTTAATCAGAACAAAAGAATTACAAACATATATGGAAAGATTTTATAAGTCGCCATCTTTAATCAAATATGGTCGCCGAAATTATTTTTTGTAGGAATACACAACCTAAACGGCTAGAACAAGAAACTTGAAATTTGTTAGAAACGTTCACTAATACAAAGGAATTACAAACATATAAGAAAATATTTTATAAGTCGCCATTTTTAAACAAATATGGCGGACGAAAAAATCATTTTGCACATTGTTTAAGTTAGAAATTTGAAATTTAGTATAAAGATGTATCTTGACAAGTAGACAAAGCAAATAGAAAAGTTTTGAAAAGTCGTCATCGTTAAATAAATATGGTGGACGTAAAAAATATTTTGCACAACGTTTAAAATATAAATTTGAAATCTAGTATAAAGATGTATTTTGACAAGTAGATTACGAGAATGTAAGAATTTTTGGAAAGTCGCCATCTTTAAATAAATATGGCAACCTAAAAACCAATTTGTACACCATATAAGCTAAAGAGCTAAAATTATATATGTAGGTACGTTATGCCTATTAGATTAATAAAATATAACAAAAGTTTTGAAAACTAGCGATTATTTGTGCTTGATAAAATATTTGTGGAAGTCATCTAAGGATGGATATTGCTGTCAACGCGAATGAATGAAAGAAATACGTTATTCATGGAACATTTATGGTATTTGAGTTGTGCAAATGTGCTTTAAAATATTTGTCTTTGCTTATATTTTATTGGACAAACTGATAATGAGACAACACATTGTGATTAGTGAACAAATTCTATAAAGATGGTCAACAAAGGGACTTGAAATTAGGTGCTGATGAACTGTAGATATTGGTAGTTTGTGAATGTTGTACTAAAAAGTTAGTCGTGATTGTATAATAAGCATCATAGAACATTGGAAATTGGCATTGCCACTAACATGTACAGCATGCTATAATGATAGTCTTATGGACACAGCTTAGCACAATTGCATTGACACTTGTAAGGAATCTAAGGGAGAAATTGTGTAGGGAAACTTTACTGTACTTGTAAGGAAATTTATGAAATATTTTTAGAGATGCATTCCGATATCATTACACTGTCAAAGTTTTTGTATATATATATATATATATATATATATATATATATATATATATATATATAATTAGAAATCATGAGTACTTGGAGAAATTGCATGCACTTTTGTGGATAAAGCACTACATTTGTGTTTGTTTTACTTGGTGTCTTTAAGGAAGAAAATGGAGGAGAAGTACTTTTAAGTAGTGGGTAAATAATGTGTAAACTTTATAGGTAATAACAGACCTATGAGAAATCATGATGTCACGAATATCGTTTTTAAAACGAAAAGTGTAGCGAATTTAAATCAAATGACGTAGATGAAAGAATAGAAGGTTTAGCGATGTGAGTTACGCAGAAGTGTTTTAAAATGACTGTGTTTGGGCACAAAAATAAGGTTGTATAAGCCTTATCATTGTTTGTGTTGTTTTAAAGTTAGTGTGAATAGAAGCTTTGTTGGTGGTGTTGGTCTATAGTTTGGAAGAAAGGAAGACAGAAGCAGTTTAAGATTGAAAAGACTGTATCGGATTTCGGTGTGCAGTATTACGTCTATTTAATTGAAGAAATTAAGTACTTTGAACAGTGTTGTGTTTTGGTGACAATAGGAAACCTTGTTCATTTATAATGGATTCCTGGGGAGAAGAAGATAGTTGGTCCAGTGACATCTTTTTAGATGTAATGAAGGAAGTAGTACTTTTAGCTGAAACTTTATCAAATATTGAAAACCGGTCACAGAGTCCCTCCATGCTTATGAAAAGTAATGTGACTATGAAAAACGCTTTAAATGTGGTGCCCTTAGAGAACAGTGTACATTTCCTAACGAAAAGTGAATTTGCTGAAATGGATATTGAAAAAAGGCCAGCCAGACCATCCCTATTAAAGCCAAGGGTTACCAGTATGTATAAATACAGACACAAAACCTGAAACGGAGGTCTCATGTTCTTCAAGAACATGTATAGAAATAGACATGTTCCCAAAACAGAAGAAGGTGGGAAGTGAATCGGTGCAAATGGATACGATAGTTAAAAGTGGAGATGATGTGTGCGAAATGCAGTCATGATGATATGCAGGAAGACATAAATATTTTTAGTAAATTAGCAGAGCAACAAAGTGAATGTGATGAAATGGATAGTGGACGTAATAGGAAAGAGAAAAGGGAAAGAAAAGCAATATGTGCATGTGAACGAAACATAATTGAGGAAAGTTGTATATTTGAAGCCATGGAAACAGCAAATTATGTTCGGTTTCCGCTAACTTGTGATGGACGTGTACAACAAGAAGGTAATCATTTGCTCATGCCTGCATGGGATTTGGTTGGAATGAAATAGAACATGAACATTTGCTTAATGATCGAATGTGGTGTAGCGTAATTGAGCCTATTAATTTTAAGGCTTTATATAATGCGTATGAAGTGAACCATAATAATTGCAAAGACTATACAATTGGTATATTGGAAGTGGGACTAAGAAATGTACTGGAACGTAAACCGACTGAAGTTCAGAAAGTGTTACCTGTTAAAGACATTCTTGCTGAACATAAGGAATGACTTTCGTGTGAAGAAAGAAAGATGGAATGTAGACTTAAGACGATTAATATGGTGGATAAAACATGCATTAGTGGTTTGCACAATAACAAGCATGCACAGTATGGTAAAAGACCATACGTATGTATATAAAAATCTAGATAGAACTGATGTAACTTGTAGGTATTCGATATTTGGTTTTTAAAAAAGAGGGCGTTGATAACATGAACAGTATTTGTGTTACCTATGCTTTACATAAATATGAAATACGATGGGTTAGAAATTTTTCCATTGGGTGAACCGAAGTTGCGTTATAATGACCTAAAATCAATAGTTTCATTTTTCCTTTCCTTAAAGATTAAACCCTGGCAATGGTTGGATATTTTATATAACCATTATGCGAAAAGTTATTGAGGTGTGAGCATTGTATGAAGACGTTAGTGACAGTTAACTTATAAGAAATAATTGCAGTAAACACACGAAAAATCATGGAGGGATCACGTTACGCTAAATTGATTACAAAAGAAGAACCATGTTGGTGTAGGCCCGACTTTATAGATTTTGAATGTTTGAAAGAAATGCTAAAGGACTTTGGCATTGAAAACAATCTCAGGTGTATCTGGTGTTACTACAGGTTTGAGGAAGAAAAAGACGTGTGTACTTGTGGACAATTTGAGAACAATGAATATGTGTTGCACATAAGAATCCGGATTCTGTTTACGCGCTTTATGAACTGTTTAATACGTTTCATTGTTATACCAGAATTAACTTTATTCCCTTTCATCGGTGTTTTTCGGAACACGTAAACATCCATTTGGACAATATGCGTGAAATCCTACAAGCAAAAGTAAAACCTAGTGAATGAAACTAAATAATAATGTTTTATGTGAACTGTGCAGTGGTAGTGGTATTGATTAGTACTGTAGAAACAAAATCAAATTTAACACAAACTATGAGACTAAAAAGAAAGTTAGACGTGATATAACACAGTTGCGTTTCTAGAAAAAACACTACTTGAACGTAAAAAGACACCTAAGTGAATTGGAAAATACCTTTTTAGTGAACGAAACCTAAGTAATGTATATTGTGGTGATGGCTTTTTAAAAAATAAATAGTAAGTTGAAATATTTACGTGTTTTATTTTTATGTGCTTTCAGAATTATGATGAGGTATGTAATATTTAAAAAACTGTGTTTTAATTTTGAATATTATTTGTAGCCTTTAAGGTCAGGTTGGCATATTAAATTTTGGTTGATTCATATAAAATTTACATTTGATAGGTTTAATGTTAAAGAAATTAAACTTTTGCGTACAATTATTAAAGAATTATTGTGACTGTTTTTGTAGTGTTTAGACTACTCGATTTAATACTTAATAAAATAACTGAATGACAGACAAAAAGCATATCCAAA
The DNA here is from genome assembly GCA_022664845.1 of Lepisma saccharinum. Lineage (NCBI taxonomy): Eukaryota > Metazoa > Arthropoda > Insecta > Zygentoma > Lepismatidae > Lepisma > Lepisma saccharinum. The sequence continues at coordinate 52,459 of JAGDQP010006746.1, read as the reverse complement.
CATAATAACAGCGATAAAAGGTCTCGCTTTATTAAATAAGAAATTACCGTACGATATCAACATCATCAAATTTCAGATGCTACAGCATATGTCAAGAATTTTGTTTGCATTTTTGAAACAAATCTTACTGTTCAATGTGGACCCTATGTTTTCTGTTTCCCTTAGCATTTTAGATTGCAATGGTTATTTACTAAAATTTCCAATGCAAGTCTGAATGTATACAAACTGTGAAGATGTTCGTAATATTAATAAAAAGGCATTTGTGTATCATAAATTTGCACTATTAAATGTTAATGTTACTTTTAGAGTCTACATTACCCGCACGTATACTAGACTTTAATTTTGAAATACAATAAACTATTCTATAACAAAATAAAAGGTTGTTCTTTGGTCTTCAACTAAAATGTAAACCATTGGTTTAAATAATCAAAAACCCACTTTCATTAAGCTTTTACAGATATAAAAAGCCGTATGCTTTTTGTCTGTCATTCAGTTATTTTATTAAGTATTAAATCGAGTAGTCTAAACACTACAAAAACAGTCACAATAATTCTTTAATAATTGTACGCAAAAGTTTAATTTCTTTAACATTAAACCTATCAAATGTAAATTTTATATGAATCAACCAAAATTTAATATGCCAACCTGACCTTAAAGGCTACAAATAATATTCAAAATTAAAACACAGTATTTTAAATATTACATACCTCATCATAATTCTGAAAGCACATAAAAATAAAACACGTAAATATTTCAACTTGCTATTTATTTTTTAAAAAGCCATCACCACAATATACATTACTTAGGTTTCGTTCACTAAAAAAGGTATTTTCCAATTCACTTAGGTGTCTTTTTACGTTCAAGTAGTGTTTTTTCTAGAAACGCAACTGTGTTATATCACGTCTAACTTTCTTTTTAGTCTCATAGTTTGTGTTAAATTTGATTTTGTTTCTACAGTACTAATCAATACCACTACCACTGCACAGTTCACATAAAACATTATTATTTAGTTTCATTCACTAGGTTTTACTTTTGCTTGTAGGATTTCACGCATATTGTCCAAATGGATGTTTACGTGTTCCGAAAAACACCGATGAAAGGGAATAAAGTTAATTCTGGTATAACAATGAAACGTATTAAACAGTTCATAAAGCGCGTAAACAGAATCCGGATTCTTATGTGCAACACATATTCATTGTTCTCAAATTGTCCACAAGTACACACGTCTTTTTCTTCCTCAAACCTGTAGTAACACCAGATACACCTGAGATTGTTTTCAATGCCAAAGTCCTTTAGCATTTCTTTCAAACATTCAAAATCTATAAAGTCGGGCCTACACCAACATGGTTCTTCTTTTGTAATCAATTTAGCGTAACGTGATCCCTCCATGATTTTTCGTGTGTTTACTGCAATTATTTCTTATAAGTTAACTGTCACTAACGTCTTCATACAATGCTCACACCTCAATAACTTTTCGCATAATGGTTATATAAAATATCCAACCATTGCCAGGGTTTAATCTTTAAGGAAAGGAAAAATGAAACTATTGATTTTAGGTCATTATAACGCAACTTCGGTTCACCCAATGGAAAAATTTCTAACCCATCGTATTTCATATTTATGTAAAGCATAGGTAACACAAATACTGTTCATGTTATCAACGCCCTCTTTTTTAAAAACCAAATATCGAATACCTACAAGTTACATCAGTTCTATCTAGATTTTTATATACATACGTATGGTCTTTTACCATACTGTGCATGCTTGTTATTGTGCAAACCACTAATGCATGTTTTATCCACCATATTAATCGTCTTAAGTCTACATTCCATCTTTCTTTCTTCACACGAAAGTCATTCCTTATGTTCAGCAAGAATGTCTTTAACAGGTAACACTTTCTGAACTTCAGTCGGTTTACGTTCCAGTACATTTCTTAGTCCCACTTCCAATATACCAATTGTATAGTCTTTGCAATTATTATGGTTCACTTCATACGCATTATATAAAGCCTTAAAATTAATAGGCTCAATTACGCTACACCACATTCGATCATTAAGCAAATGTTCATGTTCTATTTCATTCCAACCAAATCCCATGCAGGCATGAGCAAATGATTACCTTCTTGTTGTACACGTCCATCACAAGTTAGCGGAAACCGAACATAATTTGCTGTTTCCATGGCTTCAAATATACAACTTTCCTCAATTATGTTTCGTTCACATGCACATATTGCTTTTCTTTCCCTTTTCTCTTTCCTATTACGTCCACTATCCATTTCATCACATTCACTTTGTTGCTCTGCTAATTTACTAAAAATATTTATGTCTTCCTGCATATCATCATGACTGCATTTCGCACACATCATCTCCACTTTTAACTATCGTATCCATTTGCACCGATTCACTTCCCACCTTCTTCTGTTTTGGGAACATGTCTATTTCTATACATGTTCTTGAAGAACATGAGACCTCCGTTTCAGGTTTTGTGTCTGTATTTATACATACTGGTAACCCTTGGCTTTAATAGGGATGGTCTGGCTGGCCTTTTTTCAATATCCATTTCAGCAAATTCACTTTTCGTTAGGAAATGTACACTGTTCTCTAAGGGCACCACATTTAAAGCGTTTTTCATAGTCACATTACTTTTCATAAGCATGGAGGGACTCTGTGACCGGTTTTCAATATTTGATAAAGTTTCAGCTAAAAGTACTACTTCCTTCATTACATCTAAAAAGATGTCACTGGACCAACTATCTTCTTCTCCCCAGGAATCCATTATAAATGAACAAGGTTTCCTATTGTCACCAAAACACAACACTGTTCAAAGTACTTAATTTCTTCAATTAAATAGACGTAATACTGCACACCGAAATCCGATACAGTCTTTTCAATCTTAAACTGCTTCTGTCTTCCTTTCTTCCAAACTATAGACCAACACCACCAACAAAGCTTCTATTCACACTAACTTTAAAACAACACAAACAATGATAAGGCTTATACAACCTTATTTTTGTGCCCAAACACAGTCATTTTAAAACACTTCTGCGTAACTCACATCGCTAAACCTTCTATTCTTTCATCTACGTCATTTGATTTAAATTCGCTACACTTTTCGTTTTAAAAACGATATTCGTGACATCATGATTTCTCATAGGTCTGTTATTACCTATAAAGTTTACACATTATTTACCCACTACTTAAAAGTACTTCTCCTCCATTTTCTTCCTTAAAGACACCAAGTAAAACAAACACAAATGTAGTGCTTTATCCACAAAAGTGCATGCAATTTCTCCAAGTACTCATGATTTCTAATTATATATATATATATATATATATATATATATATATATATATATATATATACAAAAACTTTGACAGTGTAATGATATCGGAATGCATCTCTAAAAATATTTCATAAATTTCCTTACAAGTACAGTAAAGTTTCCCTACACAATTTCTCCCTTAGATTCCTTACAAGTGTCAATGCAATTGTGCTAAGCTGTGTCCATAAGACTATCATTATAGCATGCTGTACATGTTAGTGGCAATGCCAATTTCCAATGTTCTATGATGCTTATTATACAATCACGACTAACTTTTTAGTACAACTTTCACAAACTACCAATATCTACAGTTTCATCAGCACCTAGGTTCAAGTCCCTTTGTTGACCATCTTTATAGAATTTGTTCACTAATCACAATGTGTTGTCTCATTATCAGTTTGTCCAATAAAATATAAACAAAGACAAATGTTTTAAAGCACATTTCCACAACTCAAATACCATAAATGTTCCATGAATAACGTATTTCTTTCATTCATTCGCGTTGACAGCAATATCCATCCTTAGATGACTTCCACAAATATTTTATCAAGCACAAACAATCACTACATTTCAAAACTTCTGTTATATTTTATTAATCTAATAGGCATAACGTACCTACATACATAAATTCAGCTCTTTAGCTTAAATGGTGTACAAAATGGTTTTTAGGGAGTCATATTCATTTAAAGATGGTGACTTTTGTACAATTTTCTCATATGTTTGTAATTTTTTTCAGTAGTCAACATTTCTACCAAGTTTCAAGTTTCTATTCTTAGCCGCTTACGCTCTGTATTTTTTTTCAAAAAATCATTTCTTTGGCCATATTTGTTTAAAAATGGCAACTTTTGTACAATTGTCTCATATGTTTGTAATTCTTTTGCAGTAGTCAACATCTTTACCAAGTTTCAAGTTTCTATTCTTAGCCGCTCACGCTCTGTATTCTGTCAAAAAATCATTTCTTTGGCAATATTTGTTTAAAAATGGCAACTTTTGTACAATATTCTCATATGTTTGTAATTTTTTTGTACTAGTCAACGTTTCTACCAAATTTTAGGTTTCTATCTTAAACGATGTGGAAAATGTTTTTTTCCGTCCACCATATTTGCTTAAAGATGGCGACTTATAAAAAATGTCTGATATGTTTGTAATTGTTTTGTACTAGTCAAGGTTTCTACCAAGTTTCAAGTTCCTATTCTTAGCTTTTTAGGTTCTGTATTCCTTTAAAAGATCAATTCGGCGGCCATATTTGTTTAAAAATGGCGACTTATAAAGACTTTTCTTATATTAGTCCAATCTAATCATGGCAATACGTCTTGATATAAAATATCAGTTCTGTAGTTCAAACGCTGCGCAAAATAAATTTTATGTCCGCCATATAAGTTATAAAATGGCGACTTTTTTAAGAAATCGAGGGTAAAACCAAAATAAATGCATTTCCTAGCTTTAAAACCAGTATACACAACATTCACGTCTCGTCATGTGGTTTACGTCCTGAATCCAATCTTTCTCAAATTTACCCATGCTTTCGGAAGCTTTTCTACGCAAATTTAGTCAAATTACATTTTAATCAGTACAATAGATTCTTGTTTCTGTCTTAATTCATGTATATGTCAATACCAACTTATATTCAACGATTATGCTTGTGTTCGCTATATTTCTGTAGTACAAAAACGCAAAGTATCTCAACGTTTTATTCATTTTGTACCACCATTTATACATTCATTACCAGTAGTATCTATAAACGTTTTCATAAAAAATGATACTTCAATCCAGGTCTATGCAAATACACAGTTTTCTACAATTTACCATTGCTTTCAAAAGCCTCGTCAAAATTATATTTTATTACGCAAATTCAATGTTTACAATCTTACTACCAATAAGAGGAACCTACACTTTTTAATATTGACGAGTACTTAAAGTTTTGTTACATTCATACCAATTATCAAAAATAATAATTTCATTTCTTATTTCTTTTCAAAATATTCATTGCTATTTTAAATCTCAAGTATTAAAAACTTCTCATTTTCAAAACTGTGTTTCCCCCTTTCTTTTTCATCAAAGTTAACTTGATGCTCCAGGCAATGATTTATTTATTACCTCTCCTTGTGGTTTGGGTTACAAATTTAAAAAAATCTTCCCCTTTTTCTTATTATTATTTTCTTTTTTCACTATTATTTTTTTTTCTGTCTTCATCAGCGAAAAGGGAAAAACATGCCTTCTGGCATTCCGGAGTACAAAAGTTCCAACACAGCGAGGTAAAGGGGTGAGAAACAGAGTTCAAGAGGGCGTGTCTCAATTAGCGACCTGTCAATCCACGCTATACGTTTGCATGTCGACTATAAGGGTTTAATTAAATACTAATGTTTTATGAATAAATTACGCTATGCAGGGTCTGTTGTCCCTACTGAGGTGATCCCAGAGGTTTCGGTCTGGGGACACCAGTATCATCAATAAGCCACGAGAAGGGAGACCTGTGCAGCTGGACAAAGATGCCCTGCGAGGAGCGGTGGATTCAAATCCAATGCAAACTTTTGAAGAACAGGCCATCAAACTCCATATCACCCATTCGACCGTTCATCGTCATCTGCAGGACCTTTGGGTACGTGTCGAAAATCGGAAAATGTGTACCCCATATGTTAATGCCTCAACTTAAACAGTAATGAGTTGACATCTGCGTGACATCTACAGACATGAGACATTTCTGGACAGAATGGTGACAGGGGATAAAAAAATGGGTACAGTACCTTTACATTACAGTCAAACGGCAGTGGGCACATAAATAGGACGCAGGAACCGTGCCAGAACAGGATCTTCACCCCTGCAAAGTGGTGTTGAGTGTTTGGTGGGATATCCGTGGGATAATCCATTTTGAGCTCTTATCACGTAACCCGACCATCCACGCAGATGTCTACTATCAGCAGCTTGAACGGACTGAACCTCTTACTCTGAATAATTGAAAGGGTATGCTCATCCACGGTGATAACGCGCACCCACAGTCAACAAGAAAGACCTGTGCTAAGATAAGATCGAGGAATGTGGCTGGGAGAAAGTCCCCCAAACGGCGTTTTCACCAGATCTTTCACCAACAGACTACTGTATATTTCGCAGTCTGCAAAACCACCTTTCCGGGAATACACTACTAAATGAGGATAACGTGCGACGAACAGTGACCCATTTCTTTGCCTCCAAAACGGTGACTTCTTTCAGCGGGGGATTCAATAACTGGTTGACAGGCCGTAGTGTTGGAGACTATTTTCCTGACTAACGGTAGTATTCAAGTAAGTTACCGTTCTTTTCCTCACGGTGTAAAAATACGACATACTTATGGGATAAGCTGATATGAAGTACATTTAATCTCGGATTCATAAAAAAATGGCCGATAGAAAAGTTTTCGTCACAAAGATCTACAATATGCCAATACTGAGCTAATATAATGTACACGTGCAGCAAAACAATGCATGGAATATTTTATTGAAATCTCTATCGAATATAGATTTGATTTTGTTATGTTGTACTATATGAAATTGTATCCATTGCCAGATTTTTGAAGCTAAGTGTGCATTTATTTCAAAATTTTCCCCCTGATTGACATTCACAATTTCTATGTCTAAATTTTAGGAAGGTCGTCAGAAGAGTCTAACTAATTTCTTTTGACATTTGATGTTTACGTAAATATTTCAGCTATTATTAATCGTAACAAAGCACATTATTTCATCACTCATTAGTCTCGTTGCAGTAACAAAGGGTCTTTTAAGTATTACTTCAGCACATTCTTTACTCGTTTTAGATCCCCTCCCCCCTTGTAAGCGAAATTGAGCATATGTCCTATCTATAACAGGTGGAAGATCAGCAAAAATAAACAAATCTTGAACCCCTCGGTCATAGCCAATATAAAGGAAGAAGTCTGGACTCTCAACGTAGTTCCTGAGCGCCTCCGCGTAGAGGCGCTGCACGCGCTTTGGACGGATCCTCGCGATAAAGCTGTGTTGGTAAATGGTAACTGGCACTCAATTAATTATTATTTTTTATTGCTTTCTGTTCTTTCTCCTCAATATCACTAAAAGCCTAAAAAAATAGTCAACATGGAAAGATACGTTTTGCCAAAAATACACATTTCTTGTCATTTATTATTCACTTAAAAACTAACTTCTTCCATTCGCTATGCCAAAAAAAAGCACTTCGTTTAAAAAGAGCTTAATGGCTAATACTTTAACATCGTTTGAAAGTTTTGAAACGTTCTTGGGCTTCTGTTATTGAAAAAGATTTCTTCAAATGCATATACATGTAAGTATGTATATAAATAAATAAACAATAGAAGATAAATTTCCTTCCTTTTAGGAATTGGAGACCTTTGATAATTTCCTGCTTGATTTGGCGTGTTTTCCAGTGTTTAACTCCTTCCTCATTTCCTTTGTACGGAAGGAAAAACGACACTTGATGTAATGGTATACCAGTTTGGGCAGTAGATACATTGTGTGCGCAAGGCTGCAGCCGGGTCCCGTTGACCGAACAACAATTGTCTCAATTCCCTCCAAGCAGTCATAAAATATGTCCCCCAACAAACTGTCACTTGAGAGTTTCTCCCTAACCACATCCTCAATTCCCAGAATTATTTTTACTAGGTTTTCACACGCCTAATTTAAATAACTAGTCACACCTCTTTCGAATCCATAGTCTTTAAATTGTGTATAGATGACCAGGTTATGGGTTTTTGGGTCGCTTCTTAGGGAGCTGATGCAAGAAGCACACTTACATTTTACTTGCATGTCTTATTATATACCCTGCTAAGTGGTACACGAGACACTTCTTTGCAATTGATGATGGATTGTCAGGTGTTGTTATTCCGCTCTCCCAGTCTTCGCAATTGATTTCACTTTCTTCAAAACATATTTTTTTTTCTTCTAATTTCGCCAAAACATTTTCAATGACACTTTTATTTTGTTCCGTTATGCGCTTTGCCAATGTCCGCATTTGATTCACGAATTATGTTAAAGGTGTCTCCTCATTATGTTCAATATTAGCACTTTCCGACAGGAATGTATAGACATTACAGCATATGTAAATGCAGAAAGTCAACAGTCGAAGGGTGGTCGTCGCAAGTTTGTGATCGCAAAATGCTGAAATGTCGCTCTAATGGGTCTTGATTAAATTTAGCTGTGAGGACATACCTGAACCCTCTTGCCCACAAATATTCTGAAATCTCAAGGGTGCTCCTGATTGTAACTCTCAGCAATTCTAGAGTTCTATTGGTTGCGAAATTATTTTCAGATGACGTGAGGATTTTTTTCATATTAAGAAGTGTTTCGTGGTGTGCTGAACCTCTGAAAAGAGATGAGGTTTTGGAATTCAGAGCATGGCTAGATTATTCATGGTTTCAGTGAAGGCTATCCCTTCACTTCCTTGAAAACCATTCATGTTTATAGATCTAAAAAACAAAACCTTTTGCAACACTTCTGCTGAACATTTGAAATACGAGACAAACATTAATTGTCTGAAATGGTTTAGGATCCATGTGTGCTGAGGTCAATTTTGGACAAACTCGAAGGTTGGCGAATTCCGTGGAAGTATCCAAAGCAAACACTCTTTTATAATATTTGAAATCAATATTCCTATTTTCGAAGAGTAATTCTACTTTGTCGTGAAAGTGGTTCCTTACGCACTTAATAATATGCACAGCATCCGAAAAAGCCCAAAGTCGTCTACTTTTATCAACAGAGTGAGGAACGGAACTATTTACAGAGTTTATTTTCCCGGAAATCCCCAAAATTTGCCATACGTTTTTGTTTGACTGACTACCATCTGACGTGAATCCTATTATTCTTTCACCAGCTTGTTCCAAGTTGATAATAACTTGTAACAAAATTTTTTCCAATAGCTCCCCAGGTGTAGCATTTCTGCTTGCATAAATGGCTATAGGTTGAATCCACCGGTGTAAGATTGGCACAAACATAAAAACCAACGCATGATTTGCCAAATTGTTTTTCTGGTGTTCTGGCGTCATGTCACCAAAATCGATTCAAAACCATCTACTTTTAATGATGTATTATTAAACGCCACTTCTTCTCTCAGTTTGACTTCGTCAAATATAACTATTCCCAATCTCTTGTTTTCTGTTTCGTCTCGGAAATTTTTACTTAAAGCAGCAAGTGCTTGTTTGTTTACTCCGTAAGCAGTGTTGGACTGGGCCCCCCGGGGCCCCGGCTCGAAGAGCAATTTAGGGATCTCACAGTAGGAGTCGTATACATCCCGTAAAATACAGGATCGTCCCTTACTCAGAGTATAGTCCCGGTGTCCCAAAAACATTTGCCGGAACGCTAAAATGTCCCGTGTTTTGTTTATGGAATACAAACTACAGGGTCAATAGTTGTTAATGAGGTCAGTCAAAATCTAACATGATAGCTCATTGTTTCTCCCACAAAGTCATTTAATTTATACTACTTTCAAGTGACGGACAAATTTAGTTCGCAAATTTAGCGTTTAGTTGTAGTAGCAACATAAATAACCGAAGACAGAAATACATTATTCCAAAAACAACTTTTTTGGTGTTCAGGATACAAAAGAAAACAATGGTTTTCCCATATCAATTAGAATTTTCCTGACCACATATGCAATTATGTTTAAAAAGAAAATATTTTTAATGAAAACATTGTTTAGAATACGAAATAAGAAATATGACAATAAGTTTAACGATAGTGCAAAATGTGTAGTTATCCTAGCCCTACTGATAACATAAATACTATTACTGTAATGTAGAAAACGGGCCCCATTCTGTTTGCTCTATTGTAAATTCAGGCTATAATGATCATCATTATTGAACGAAAAATGACGGATATGTGCCATGTTTTCTAACTGTTGTACATCGCAGTAACCTTCGGCACGGAGCCCGCAACATATCGGGGGCCTTCTGGAAGTAGTAAGATCTACAGTTATCTTTCTGATGTCTGTGGGAATACTCAGTGACGTGCACCTGATGTAGACCGGAATTTCGTGGTTCTCTCTGTTATGTTGTAGATATACAAGGATTAAAAATTTATATAAAAATACGAAGTTGAGGGTGGGGCCCCGGCCGGGATTCCGGCCCTCCGGCCCTGGCCAGTCCGAGACTGTCCGTAAGTGCATTTCATTCCCTGAAGAAGACGTCTGAGATGGCGTTCTGAGGGAAGTGAGAGTAAGCCATGCTTTTGGCAATGCCTGAAACCCTTTGGAGATTTTATTTTCAAGAGTACACTCTCTAACAAAAAATCATTGTTAAAACTCACTCCTTTACCATTTTTGCGTTGTGCCTTCTGTAGCATCACATCAAGGACCAATTTTTGTTTTCTGCTGAGATATTTAATCGGACGAGCACTTTCTTTCTCATTTAAAAGCCTTCTTTCTACAAGCGCTAATTTTGAATTAGACACACTTGATTTATTCTTAAGCCTAATAACATTTCGATTGAGGATTTTCACTTTCTTTCTTAGTAACAATACTTTTTGTTTGACAGCATCACAACAGTTTTTAGAATTTAGAGAAGGTTTTCCTAAACTATCCAATTTGGAAACATATTTAGTACTAATTCCTACACAATCTACATTACTATGAGTGGTAACTTGAAATAGAAGTTTTTTCTTAGGGAATTTTCTCTTTTTAATCTCTTTGTTAAAGTACTTTGGTAAGTTAGGGAAAATATGAGGGACCGAGTTAGGTTTGAGACGCCAATTTTTACGAGGAAAATTAACTTTTTCTCCGTTTATTACAAATTCGTCGCATTTGACAAGAAACTCTTCGGAGAAATGCATGTCACAAACACGAGAGGTTGATGTTAGTTTTTTGTCTTTTCGTGGAATAGCTTTTTCCCACTTGAGAAACACATTTTTGTCCCCAGGAGGAAGAAAAAAAATACCTCTCACCGTAAGAGTGTCGGTCGTAACCCGATCTGCAGTCTGGCACAAAATACGTCGGCATTGTTGGAGAAACCACAGAAGCGCAATAAAACAGTAAAGGTGGACAAAGCACCAATATCGAACTACACAAAAATGTTAAAAACAAACAACATTATATTAATAGAAAATAAAGTGTATCAATACGTTTAAACTACAATGTTGACTACTTTCACGTTTTCTTTAAACTCCAGAAACCACGAATAGCTACAAGATAACATTGTGACGTTCTAGTCAAGAATCCCGGCCAAAACGTGAGCAGCGCTCAAGTTTCCTTTCTTTGCCGTTGCGTCCTCCCACGCCGTGCAAAATCGGGAGAGTGTCCGCACTTCTTCCTTTTTATCACTATGCCCTCGGTGCTAACGTAATACTGAATGACCCGTAAGATTAATCATCACAAAACACAAGACCAAACTAACGAAAGGCAAGCGTTCCGTTTCGTGAAAATTTCCATTTCGGGCCCTGGTCATCATGAAACTTTAGAACTGAATGGTAAATTTTATATTCGTTTTGAAAAGAAACGTGATTCTCAAGGCGAGCAAGTGCTGTCTTTTTCTGTTTGTTAATGTGGTAAATATTGTATCCTTTCCATTTATTTTTCAGTAATGCGTTCCTTTTCTCCTCAGAAATAGCGTAATACGTCATTGTTGTTATGCTACTAGTAGTACCATAAATTACCGCTAGAGGGTATCAATTCTGGGATGGCTGGATCTGCTGCCGCTTTCTACTGTCATCTATGTCGTATGATCGTGTCGTTTTTGTGTATATGCGCATGATCACTATTTTGGTGCGAGCACGCATGTGACGACACAGATATTTACTCAATGCTCATATTCACAGCCTATTTGCTTTTCCCTGCCTCTCGCATCAGATGAGCTGCTTTCCATCAGTCATCAGTGTCGCTGGAGAAAAGATGATGGATTGTAACAAATATCAGTGCATGCGTGTGTGTGCTTTCCCCATTTTTATAACTTTGCGTAAGGTTATCGTTGTTTTCGTGGAACGGTTTCAGTCCGTCCACATAAATACTTTGGATTTGTTGTCGATGTTATTTGGCAAATTTACAGTACATAAGGTAATATTTATTTGTTTCAAAGTACTTGCCGGCCCTTGAAAAGATGAGCTCCACTGTTCTGGTACGTTCTTCCTTCTATTTGGGAAGTAAACAAGTACTTGCTGTCCTATATCATACTGAGTTTGTCGGTGCCTTTTGTCGAAATACTTTTTCTCTCATGTTCTCTTTTTAAGTTCAGTCTTACAGTTTCTCTGATTTTACAGAGAACTTCCCGAGAAACTTTTGTGGATTCCTAATTGACAGTCGGAATAGCTTCTTGCTATATATCCGTGGAGGAGAAAATGTACAGAATGTCCTGTTTTCATTTGTACATTATTAATGATAGCAAAAGTGATGTTTGCAGCAATGTTATCCATGATGATAGTTTTTTTGTACAAAAAATTAAACAGACTGTTGGATAACTTTATTTATCACCTCAACTAAACCGTTTGTATTATGGCTGAAGAAGCTGATATTTTGACTTCAAAGTCGTACATTTTCGCAAGGTCTTTTAGACATTTGGCAGAGTGTACGAGATGGTTATCGAGATGCAAATACTTAAATGCTCCGTATGTAGTCTTCTAAAATTTGTAAATGAATTTTGCGTTAACGCAGTCCATTACTTTTGCTATCACGAAACGTGTTGTAGATTCCGTTGCCACGTATATGTGATTTCTAGAACCTTCTGCAGTTAATATTGGGCCGATGCAATCAAAGAAAATGTTTTCTCCAATCTGAGCTACTGGGTGATGCAAAAGTTCTGCCTTTTTTGGTAGCTTTTTGAGCTTCTGGCAGTCAATGCAGCTTTCACACTTACGATAAAGATACTGTTTCAAACCCGGCACGTATTATTTTCTTATGGCCTTACAGTACGTTTTAGTGAAGCCTCCGTGGGCTGCTGTCGGGTGTTTATGTATGTTTGCAAACAATTGCTTAGTTTTCGGTATACAAACCAAATATAGTAATCATAAGTGTGGGTGTTTCTGTATACTATAAAGTACGTTGTGTTTTAAGCAGTAGAATTTTAATGCTCTTGCGAAGCTTCTATGATGTCGGTGTATAGTGGGTCTCCTCGTTGTTTCTGAATTAACTTTTGTAAAAAATAATGTTCTTCAGTATTGAGGACATAGATAGCGAGAAAGACCAGAATTCTTCTGATGATGGTGTGTCGGATGATAACGAGGATCTGGGAATATCTAAACCTTCCAATGTTGGCAGTCTTCCAGAAATTATAAAAATGTTTTGCAAGTCTTAACTGAAAACTGTTTTCCAAAATCTTTATTCTCTTCTGAAGATTGCTGTCACGTTGCCCGTAACGAATGTTACCACTGAGAGGTAATTTTCTAAATTAAAACGAGTCAAAACTGATTTGAGATTAACAATGGGTGGTGACCGACTAGAGGGCTTGATTGCAATTGCTAGTGAATGGGACATCTCCATTGATTACGAAAAAGTGATAGATATATTTGCTTCATATAGTTCAGTGCTTACGGAAAATCTTATGCTTTAGTGCCATTGGTATGTGAAGTGTGTATGTGAATTGTATAATTATTTCTGTATGCAAAATGGCCGAAAGCTTACAAGCTATAAAAGAAGATGTGGTTTAGAAATAAACGTCATTGACGATGTACTGTTCTCTGACTGGTGAATATTAACGGGGTGGCGCCAGTGTTTTGAAATCAGTTTGATTGTGATTGAGGCACGTGAAATATGTATTAGAATGTACGCCAACACTAAAAGTTCGATACATTTTCTTTGAATTTAATGCTTCATATAATAAGAATGTTAAGTGAGCGTTCAGTTAGCTATATTATCTAAAATAAGCATTTATTTGTGAGTTAAAAGTAGATAACATAGCTCTTTACTAACCAATGATCGGAACATAACGCACTGAGGAAGTGTCGTTTTTATCAATTTCAGTGATACAATTAAAGTTTTAAAGCATTACTTTATCTATGTCTGTTGTGTAAAGAAATATTATTTCATACGATTGATTTCTACTTATTTTGTATTTTTGCAAAGAAAATTTTGTTAAGAAGGATATTTTTGACTTATTGAGATTTCGGTTAAAACATTCCTTAAATATTTGTTTTTCTCTCGCGAAAAGTCACATTAGAGCGTTGCGGTCGGTTGATCACGGTAAAGAGGAAGAAGTAGGATAGATGCAAAAGAAGAATAGCAAGGAGAAGACGGCAAAGTCTACGGCGGTCAAGATGACCATCATCACCGAGGATCTCGCAAATCCGTATGCGCTAGATATGATCTTGTTTTCAAAGCTTACGAGGGGAAAATGCTTAACACGATATGAAAATAGTTTCGTTGACCCCACTATCAAGTTTACCGACTCAGAGTGAAGCCAATCAGTAGAACTTAAGTAAGTCTGCCAAGTTCGAATTGCAAAATATAGGAGTGGTGGAGCCTCATACAAGAAATTAAAAATGCTAGTGCGTACACAGCTGTAACTTGAGGTGTAAGCACGAAAACAAAAGAGACTAAGGCACTAAAAATATTGAAGAGCAACAGCTCAGAATTGAGAACGCCAAGCGTATAAAAAAATCTATGAAAATCCTTTACCCCTCATTAAACCGCTTAGCAGTTCAGAAGAGGACATTGAAAGTTTAATAGAGAAAACTGCAACATTATGGTCAACTTAGTATCCAGTAGAACACTTAAACCCAACGAAAACGAAAGCCACGTAGAAAATGTTTCCAATTGGATATCAAAAAGAGTACTATTCTTACAAGATTGATTCAAATCCTGGAACAATCACACAGCCAAAGACTGGACAGAAAAAAACGCGTTCTAATTTATTTTTTTACCTGCAACAGCAACCTTACAGAAAATAGCTGGCTCTATTGCCATATATATTATCAGGTTTATGAAGTGTTATAATCGTTGAGTTTCTGTTAATACTGTTCTTGTGTAAGAATAAGTTAGTCGTTTGTTTTAGCATACGTTGCTATAAACAACTGTTATATAGATTAAAGATGCTGATTGGTTGTAATTCTCTTATTATAATTGTCAGAGTTCGAAGTATATGGACGCATCTGAAATATGTCCTCGGGGCTAGGTTCGGTTCTACACATTATCGTAGGTCGAAAATGGAAGCAAGAATTACATTTAAATATGTATCGACTTATGTGAATCACAGTTGTCAATAAAGATAAAGGCAGTTCTACAAATATTGTTTGCTTTTAGTAGTTTGCTTATTCATCGGCCATGACTTCTACAAGATGCCTTACACATGTTCGAGTATTCTTATTAATTACGTTGATACATTTTATAAATATCAAATACATAGAAGCTGGCTAGAATTTTGGCTACTCATGATAAGACAGAATACACTGCCGAACCTGAAGAACACATTGAATGTCAACATAGAAACACTCATCAAGCTCTGATGCGCTTCAAATCATGAGCAGAAAGCTGTCTTGTGTATATGGTTTAACCAAAGTACCTCAACAAGAATAAATGTTCATAGTAAAAAGTATGCAACACAGTGGTGTTACCATCGAATATATTAAAATTATGCTTTCTGCATCAGCGGTAACCCATTACATCCTACTCCGGATTCTGATTCTAGTTCTAGTCCCCCCTACGGCGATATAATTTACTCGTAGCCAAAACACGTTTTCTAAAAGAAGCGGTGATGTTATATCTCAAATTTCATAATTTTTACATTGCAAACAAAGAAGAATGATAGCAAAGGACAAAATAACTGTAAAATATATATGTCTTTTCGCCACCTTCAACGGCAATAAATGCATGTTTGTTGCTCTAGCAAAAATGCCTTTTTAAGATCTAGAATGATGTGGAAAGTTTCGTTTCGTTTCATTTACCTTAATTTATACGAAATATTTGGTCATTGATGAAGGCTGAAAGGAATGTAACTGTTTCCAGATTTGTCTTGAGCACTATCCTATGAGTAACAAACATATCGACTAGGTTGTCGTAGTCAATAAAGATATCCCATTTGCTAGCGATGACAAACTAACCATCTAATCGCTTACCCTTCACTGTATATGTCAAATCAATTTCAGATTATAAAATTACCCCTCAGTGGACACACTCGTTACTGGCAATAGCAATCCTCAGAACATAATGCAGGTTTGGGAAAATAGTTTTAAGTATTAGCTTGCCACGTATTTTGACAATTCTTGAGCAGGCTTCCAACGCTGGAAGATTTAGATTTCCTCAAATACTCGACAGGAGGAGACCATCAACATGAGAGTTACACTCTTTTCGATGTACACTTCCAAATCTACATTCAAGTAATTTTTTCGCTGTGAAGTTAGGTAGGTCAACCATTTTTCCGAACTGTTAAAAACCGGAAGAAAAAGAGTTGAACTACCTAGCCAACCTTCACAAGAAAAAAAAATCGATTGTAGATTTGGACATGGACATGGTCGTCTAATTCTCATAATGATGTCCCATCATTTAACATCTGCGGAAATATAAACCTTTCAGTGGAGTTTCCAAAATATCTTGCAAGTTAAAACTGAAAACTGTTTTCCTAAACCTGAATTATCTTCTGAAGTTTTCTGTCGCTTGCCAATAACGAATGTATCCACTGAGAGGTCACTTTCTAAGTTAAACTGATTTGATATCTACTGTGGGAATAGGAGGGACCGAATAGACGGTTTGCCAATAATTGCCAGCGAATAGGGACATCTCCATTGATTATGAAAAAAACTGGTTGACATGTTTTCTCCTTAAATGATACTGATTACGACAAAACTGATTGTTTAGTGACATTGATATGTGAAATGCTGCAAATGTTGAGTACTCCTAAAATTCACATTTGCTACATATCCAACTGGTCGACGTGGTGTGTCATACAGCGCCAATTCAGTCTGGTGTCCACTCACATTTTTATTTTCCTTTTACTAACAAAAATGTTAGTGTTACGAACTATGATGTACGCTTGGACGCGGCGAATGTACCAATCAGTGTACCTCTAGATATTTTAGTTTATTTTTCTGCTGTGAATAAATTTTGCGATCCTTAAAAATAAATACGTTTCCTTTCTAAAATTAAAGAATACCTATGAAATGCAGCATTTGAAAATACGTTGTCTTTTCTTGGGGTGGGTCAACCTAAAGGGGGGTGGGTCCTGCTGAGGTAAGGCTTGCATGACCTCTTTCGAAATGAATGGGCGCCACTGTCCACTACGCTATGCACTTGTTAAAATGGTTGTAATTTGTACGTAATTTGCTGGTTATTAATTTCGGACGGTACCGTACTACTGAAAAATACACAACACTCACAGTATTATCTGCCACTGAAATATCGATGTCGTAATTGCCTCCAAAATTGTTAAGTAATGTTTGAACCCTTAATTTGGATTGGTCAGTATTTTGTCACGCATCACTTGGTTTGTCAATTTAAAAAAAATAGTTATCTATCAAAATAATTTTCTCGGTAGTTAAATTAAAAGTTATACTTTGCCAAGTATGCAAGTCAATCGTGAATAGTTTTAAAGGGACTTGTGCAAATGAGAACACGAGGATGTTCTGACGTTGTAGAGTAATTTACTCACTTGTTTCGGTGCATATAACCAAAAGAACATAGGATAATTGTTATTTCAAAGAGATACTTAAAGTATCTTGTATTACTCTACTTACTGCTGTCACCACTTCAGTAGAATACGAATCTTAAACTTGCACAAAAATCGAACTTCTCCCACTTTACACCAAAAGACTGCCTACTAACTTCGCTAATATGTAAGCTAGAGCAGCAAACTTACACGTCTGTCGTGTTTAAAAGCCACGCGGATTCTGCAGATCAGAGCCACCGCCACCATAGGGAATTCCCTGAGTCACACCAGGATGACGGGATGGTATCTTAGTAAAGGAACCTTGCCGGTTCTACGCATAACTG
The DNA here is from genome assembly GCA_022664845.1 of Lepisma saccharinum. NCBI lineage: Eukaryota > Metazoa > Arthropoda > Insecta > Zygentoma > Lepismatidae > Lepisma > Lepisma saccharinum. Next base: position 34,281 of record JAGDQP010006746.1, on the reverse strand, counting down.
CTATTGGTAAATTACCATTTAGCATGTCGCCTCCGGATCACGGCTGCAAAAAATTGATTAGCGCCACTACTCCCCTCTAGCGGCAATTTTTTAAATTATCTAATTACTACCGCCATCTATTAATTTTTCTTGTGAACTACCAACACCTCTCTACCGCCATCTGTGTAGGATTTAATGA
>JAGDQP010006746.1:0-33703 GCA_022664845.1 Lepisma saccharinum | reverse complement strand
ATATTATATTCAACTTTGTTTCTTTTCGCTATCATTCTTGCTATTAAAAAAATCATTTTAAGAATCGTCATTTTTAATCATGAGAATTACGCTTGGTATTGCGCCACCAAAACTAATTGGTTCATGCAATTCATTACTAACACTTATTTCAATGGCTCTCTTGTATAGGAAAAAATAATGGGTATTGAGGCTCATAAGCAATTGGTTCTAAAAATTCTGTTAATGGTTTAAATGTTGCTATAATATTAGTTTCCTTGTGCTTATACTCCCCATCTGCTATAATCATACCTCTTATCATTATAAAGAAATGATCGAATGATCGTTTTATATCATGTACGTTTAACGTTTTCAATTTATGTACGTACGTTATTTTTTTCAACGCGGAAATAATATAGTCTTTTTTCATATAATGTCAAAACGAAAATTAAATAATATTGAATTACAAAATATCTTGGCGAAACATTTTAAAGAATGGAAAGAGAGTCACCGTAGCTATTATGAAAAGCAAAAACGTCAAGAGAAACCATTGATTTAGGCGATTTAAAGCTTGGGAAAAGAAATTAAAGGAGTAACCGATGTCAACAGAAATCTAATTACAGAACTTATACCTGTAGCACAACAGAATATTAATAATTATCCACCAACATCATCAGAAACCTCATTTGCTTTACCTAAGGCATTGCCAGAGACTAAAGAAACGAAAGATGATGAAGAAGAGAAAGAAATTCAGTTAGGTCCATTAGCGAGTCGATATTTAAGTACTAATAGGTTAGATAAAGATGAAGTGTTTGGATTATACTCTATTGATATAGCTGGTGTAGTGCAGTGGAAAATTGGAAGTTATAATGTTTTCTTTGATAATGATGATTTAGTTATTTATAGTGAGAGTAAAATCGCACAAGTTTCATCAACCCCGATCTATGAAAAATTTAAAGGAACAGAAGGTTTATGGGAGGTAATAACTCGTAAAGAACCAGTAGGTTTTACTAATGAAGATTATGAAACTTATAAGAAAATTTTAAAGATGATGAATGCTTTATATCAGAATCATGATCCATCGCAGAATAGAGTAAAATCAAGCTCCAGCGATAAGTACAAAACATTAATTAAACCTATTTGGCTTGAACTGAAAACTAAAGGTGAAGGTTTAAAAGAAAGGAAGCAGGGAAAGGGGATTAAGCGCTACACAAATATGCCACAACAATTTGTTAGGATGGATGATGTTAGAAAGTTAGTAGATAGATTATTAGTTATAGCAGGTGAAGAAGCAGCTGGGAATAAGAATTTTTATGAGAAAGTGGGTATTATGGAAATGATTTCATCTCGATTATCCAATTTTATTGTTTCGAATCCAAAAGGTTTAGGTGACCTCATAAAAATCATTCATATTCTTCCACCAAAATTTTGGCAAACTATTGAAGGTAAAGGTTTAGTGAACGATATTATTAATAAATTACCCTTTGAACTTCATCTTCCAGGCTACGAGTTTTGGGGTCCTGGTACACGTTTAGATGAAAGATTTGCGAAAAGTGATCGGGGTATAAATAGATTAGATCAAGCATGTCGAGAGCATGATATTGCGTATAAGAACTTTAAAGATTTATCAGATAGACATAGAGCTGATCAAGACTTAGAGTTTAAAGCTTTTGATACAGTTATGAGCAAAAATGCTGCTTTAAGTGAAAAACTGGCTTGATTGGGAGTAGCAATGGCAATGAATACAAAACGGAAAATGGGCCGGGGTTTATAGATTGCTGCATTAAACACTGGGTAGAAGCTTAAGCTGTAGTTGTTGAATAAATTCAAAATTATGAATATAATATAGTCTTTTTATACAATGAAAGCAAAAGTGTAAAATTTCAAATTCCGGCACAAGAATTAAAGTCATTAAATTTTAGCAATATCTTAAATAAAGCACAACTTGCCAAGAAGCAAAAATGCTTAAAAAAGGGTCATAATATGGCTCTAACATTAAGTTTAGCGCAGTTAAAGAAACTACGTAATCAACCGAAAACAGGTGGTTTCATTTTTACAATTCCTGCGATACTTGCTGCATTGGGAGCGGTTGGTAGGCTTACAGGTGGTTCAGCAGCTATAGCTAAGGCGGTAATCGATGCGAAGAAAAATAAACAAGAACTAGAAGAACAAAAGCGTCATAATGAAGTTATGGAATCATCAATTCTGACTTAAGGTAAAGAACTTAAACAAAGAAAGAAAAAGCTTCTGAAGGACTTAAATAGAGTAAAAAAAGCGCTCAACAATTATGATCTCGAACGTATAGCTAAAGAATTGAATATTAAACACTTTAGAGGTGTGTACATGTCGGATAATCTTCCTTCTACTCCACCGTTAAAATAAGAATGTGCAGTTATTAACTTAGATCAAACAATTAATACAGTATGAAAATAATAAAGCTTGCATATTCGATTCATTTGGTGGAGTACCTCCCAAGTCTTTGATTGAGTATTTAAATATTAATAACACTATAATTGAATATAATAGTGATCGAATACATTTTGACGATGTGATTTGTGGTCATTTATGTATTGAACTATTAAAGTTCTTATCTGATGGAAACAATTTTCATCAAGCTATTGAAAGATTGAAACTTGATTACTTAATGAACCATGCATAAAAATAGTATATTACATAGTCTTTTATTAAACAATGATTGTGTTGCACTTATCGGGGACTACACCAAAGCTTCGGCTGAATCTTCATAATGAAATTAATAATCAAAATTACAATCGGAAAATTGCATTGATTGGATTTTATAGTATGTACCTAATACCAAATGTAACACAAAGTAGCAATACTTACTTTCATAAAGGAGAGAGGTATAATATACCACCGGGTCAGTATAATACATCAACATTAGAAACAACACTACCTAAAGAGGTGCTTCTAAATGAAAATCATGTAACTCATCGAATGGAAGTTACACCGTTTGCAGAAAAAAATAATGTAGGAACTGTTGATAAGTCATTAGGTTTTAAGAATAATAGTGAACTTAAGCCAGAAGAAACTCACATAGGTCAATTTCTTCCAAAGTTCTTAAGTATTAAAACATTTAATATACACTGTAATTTAGCAAGAGGTATGATTATAGCAGATAGGGAGTATAAGCACAAGGAAACTAATATTATAGCAACATTTAAACCATTAACAGAATTTTTAGAACCAACTGCTTATGAGCCTCAATACCCATTATTTTTTCCTATACAAGAGAGCCATGTACGTTCCATTGAAATAAGTGTTAGTAATGATTTGCATGAACCAATTAGTTTTGGTGGCGCAATAACAAGCGTAATTCTCATGATTAAAAATGATGATTCTTAAAATGATTTTTTGATAGCAAGAATGATAGCGAAAAGAAACAAAGTTGAATATAATATAGTCTTTTTTAAAGATGGAATTTATTGAAAGCTATGAGTATCAATCTTTCCCACTGAATCGTCGTACATTTAATAACTTGAATGAAGCAAACAAAGATTTAGAATTTGACATCACTTCCGGCGATGGGTTTGTGCACCCACACTACGGTGATTTATACTTCAAATATGAAGTTATTGAAAGAGATGCTGGAGGAACTTTTACTTCAGGATCAAATATTAAATTAATAGATAATTTTGTTCCATATTTGTTTTCGCAGGTAGAGGTACGCAAACATGGTACTGTTATTGATAGAATAGATTATCCGGGAATTACTTCAACTGCTATTGCCACATGTCGATCATCAAAGCCTGAGCTCGAATATTTTAAGTCAGGTGGATTAATAACTGATGCGAAACTTCCACGGAAAAAGAATACAGGGTTGTTTCCGTTACGTTTGCTGTTTGGTTTCTTTAGTGATTATAAGGAAGTTATGTGGAAGAGCGGGCTTCGAATAACATTTAAAAGAAGTGCAAATAATGATGTTTTATTTTATCGCTGGAAAACAAAGAAAGCAGATGGTACTCTAGATGATGCTACATTAGCTCATGCTGCTAAATTAGTGATTACTTCAATGGAGCTTAGAATGCCAATTGTCGAATACGAGAAAAATTATTCGATGAAATTAAAAGCAGATATACTTCGACAACCTCAAATACCAATTGAATTTCTCACGTATCAAAGTATTCAACGACATGTTTCAGGTTCTTATTTCGAATTTGATGTAACAACACAGTTTAACTCACTGCAGTTCGATATGCCTGATTTTGTAATAGTTCTTTACCAAACTAATCGTGATGATAATACTCAGGAGAAAGACGCTAGTAAGTTTGATACATGTAAGATTAAGAATATTTATTTAAAAAATGCTCGTAACGAAATCTTCCCTCGTGAGAATTTAAACCTGGATATCACAAAAGCAGATTATCTTAAAATGTATGATAGTTACACTGCTTTTAAACGTGTAACACAGAAAAATACTGATATGTTTTATTCCCCAAAAGAGTTTATAGAAAATCGTCCAATGTATGTCATTAATACAAGTAAACACAAACAAGTTGTTATTAACGAACGAACCAATATTAAAATTATAATGGATTATGAAGAAACAGTGCCCGAAAAAACTTATTGTACAGTAATACTTATAGCTCAAACTTCATACATTTATGATGTGAAAAACGAAACAGTGATAGAACAATTTTAGTGAACATGTTTTCTGCAAGTTAGAGTTTTCAGGAGAGAAACGAAAAACTTTGTTACATTGCATGTAAAACTAGAATTCACTCTTTCATGGATATCACAGATACAAAAAAGGAGAGAGAGATAAAAAATATGCAACTGAGAATCTTTAATACACCCGCACATAATATGATTTTCACATGAAATTCACATTGATAGAAACTTCCGGTGTTACACATGCAATGAAGGGAAAAGCAAAGCAAATTCATACAAAATATGGATTTACAACAAGAGAGAAAGCTAATAACACAATTTGATGTTATTTTTTAAAACTTCACCGCTGTTTTACAGCAATAAACAAGTTTATCGTAGCAGCAACAAATTTTCACGAGCATGTCTCATGTTAAATATACCATTACAGTATTCACCTGATGCAAAGCGGCTGTTGAAGTACTTCTGATTGCACCCATATAGGAAAACTAACAATTCATTATTTAGTTATAACACTATTCAATAAGTTAGCAATCATATCAATAGATTAACACACAGTAAGTTTGCAATAATGTTAATGAATGATGGTAATAGCAGCAATTAGCTGTGATATTAACTGATGATGGTAGAGAGGTGAGGAATTCCGATAGTTCACAAGAAAAATCAATAGATGGCGGTAGAGTAGCAGAGAAAAAAAATCATTAAATCCTACACAGATGGCGGTAGAGAGGTGTTGGTAGTTCACAAGAAAAATAAATAGATGGCGGTAGAGTAGCAGAGAATAAAATTCATTAAATCCTACACAGATGGCGGTAGAGAGGTATTGGTAGTTATACAAGAAAAATTAATAGATGGCGGTAATAATTAGATAATTTAAAAAATTGCCGCTAGAGGGGAGTAGTGGCGCTAATCAATTTTTTTGCAGCCGTGATCCGGAGGCGACATGCTAAATGGTAAATTACCAATAGCAGTTATGCGTAGAACCGGCAAGGTTCCTTTACTTACCTTCACCTTAGACGCTGGTCGATTCCTGTCCACATCCTTTCCCTTACGCTATTCCAGCCTGAGTCATACTTGTTGAAAGGTTATATTTACATTCAAACAGGGCAGTAAGACAGTGTGGTTATTGATTACTTCGTATAAATAATTGTATGGAATAGTTAGAAAAAATGTATGCATGGCGTATATTAGAATTGAGGAGTATGCGCGAAGAAAAGTTCATATTCTATTTTTAACATGTGACATTGACTTTTGTTCCTGCATACGCCTTAGTATGGATCGTAAAGTCGGGAGAGATAGCGAAAAATTCAAGAAAAAATCTATAAATTTCTTTTCTTTCATGCAAACTTCTATAAAATTACACAACAAATTTTGTAGTATCTTTGCTACAATTACATGCTAGTAATCTTTGATATAAGCTAGTGGATACTGAATGATATTGATTTTTTAAACCCTCTTAATTTGCGCAAACTCCCTTACTATGGTAGGAAACTTTTTTGAGACCAATATGTCATAAGGTTCATCCGAATCCACCATTTCGCACCCTTGATTGTGCCGTTATACCGTTTGATGCGCCGTTGTTGCTATCCGAATTGAGAGGCGTAGGGCGGTATGTGTCGACGGCACAACTAGTGTACACTTGGATGTAACTTATCCACCGTTTGTGCGGCTAGAAGCCATATTTGAAGAAGAAGAAAGTAATGTGTTGATTTGAAGACATTAAATATGTGTGTGTTTGTGTGTGTGTTTTAGTTTTTTTTTAACGTTAATCAACTTTTCTTAATAGTTCGATAAATTTCCGCTAATAAATACAATCGTTTGTGGAAACCAGTTGTTATGACTTACGGTGATTTGTGGCACACGCTATACATAACTGATTTCAGATCAGTTTCATAAGAAATAATGGGCAAATTTTACTTGGGGGCCAGAAATGTGTTAAATTTACAGGAGAAATATAACGTTTAAAACGCCTGTGGAAGAGTTGAAACGCAAATTAAAACAGTTTCAAATTATGAAATGAGAGCGAAAGAGCGGAAAGTACGTTGGAGTGTTAAAGGCAATGTGCTTAGCGTGTAATAAAAATATCTGTCTCTAACCTCTCTTTGCTCTTTCGACACGTTGTCCGTGATTTTGTAGCATAAATACGTGCCATACAAAGCATTCGTATAGTTCCGCATCTGTGGATAAACTAGAGTGCGTATTTAACGAATAATAATGAGACATAGTTTTTCATAATACTTTATAAGTTTCTGGTTGTCATTAGGTTTTATAGAAGTGTCAGTTTAAATTATTTGGAAGGGAATGACGTAGAGACCGTACATATGTCTTAATAGCTGGCGGAACCTGGGGTTCCAAAAATAAAGTTTATCCTAAATAATAGGGATACATTTATCCCTTACGCAAGCAACTTAAGCTTTGTTAATTACCCATTTGTAACTTCGTACACATGAATTAAAAGAGTAATGTTATATATAGTGTGGATAAGGCAATGTAACCTGTCACGGAGCTGCTCTATTGTAAACACTTCAGGGTCCTTGTACTCTTTAAATTTTTCGTATTTGATGCAATCTAGCCTAACCTTACTTTAACATAGCGTGTTGAGTCTCAAGCCAGAATATAAAAGACATGAGATTGCATGAAAAAGTTAAGAATATTAGGGTCGTGCAGTGATTATAATCGAGTACACCCCTAAACAAATTACTCTTGTTATGTGAAGGTTGTATCACGTTCTTAGAATTGTCGTACCTAATGAGAAATGGTATTATTGGATTTTGTGCACGGTAGACAAAACACGTCGATAAATTTACGAATTAATCTAAACTTCATGGATAGCATGTAGACACATAAGAAAAGGAAAGTACTTGGTTTAGGAGTAAATGGATGATCTGCTCGTGTAGAGCTTGTTAGCTTCCCTTTAGGTTACATTAAATTTGATAACGTTGAAAGAAAGACGGAGTACTTTCAGAATATTAATGCTTTATGTTTCTTTATTCTCACGGGAACAAATCCACTTTAGGGTAAGCACGCTTTTACCAAACTTTTGCTAACCTAGTGTAATCAAGATTAATGAAAACTACATAAAATTAACCTGTTCCCCTACCGTGAGAAATTTAAAAAACAAGAAAATAAACTAAGAGTTAAAAAGTTGCGGAGTTACGATAAATAGTCCACCATTGTATCAATAAAGTTTACATGTACAAGGTCGCAGATGGGATAAAAAAAACTTTATTTACTCTTTCGAAAGTAATTTACCTAACCTGAGTACAAGATTGTATCGGAAAAGCCGGCTACCATAGATCTTACCAAAAAAAAAAAGGTCCAGAGACAGGCTTAGTACAATCTGTAATAGTCGTCTCATGAGATATTTTAGCGCTATGCTTAGGGGTTATCTACACAGCAGCAAAGAAACCCCTAGAGCTTCCTGATTCATTTCAAATTTTAGAATCTCCATATATCTGAGGGATAGGTGAGGGAGTCGACCACAGGTGACCTAGTTTCGAAGTTTCATCCCTGTATTTGCCTGGTACGACAACAAAACACGAAAAAAAAACTCAGGCAGGCCATAGATATCGACCCCGGACCTACCGAATGGAGATATCTGTTTGAATTGCTGTCCTAGAATATCTACTTTCGCTTTTTCACTTGTGTTTCTATGTGCAGGTTTGCATAACAATTTTTTTATTTTACTACATTAATCAAACCGCAACAACAAAAGTGCCTTGATTTGATATGTCACATAGGGTTCTGCCCTTTCTCATACCCCGATAGAGGGGTCACCCCCTCCAAAATTCTGAGTATTTGCCTTTGTAGAAATCCAGTAAGATGCTGCATATTTTCAGATATCATTCTTTGAGGAAATTTATTATTTTCTTACGATCTGCATTTAGTAAACTGTTGCAATATAGTTATAACATTTGTTGATATCTTTCTATGTTTAACATTTTACTTTCTTCAGCCTGAGCCAAAGTTGGAAAAAAGCCTTAAATAAAAATTCAATTAAATTCACCCAATTCCCATTTCTTCGGAATATGACCTTCAACATTCATACATATACATTGCGTCCATTAGGCATTCAACTGTTATTACAGTAGTGCCATCTACCGTTTGAAATCGGACAACGGGGCTAAACAGGGTACAACGGGACGATGCAAATAGTACACTCGACGGTGCACCGTTGGATTCGATTACACCTTGTCATAGACCTATACTGTAGGTAAAAGATATTTGTAATGATATTAGGATGATTGTAATAATTCCAAAATACAAATCTTTCCAAAACCAAAATCAACATTATTTTTTAAACACAATGAATGGAATTTTAGCATTTGGATTTTCAGAACGAAACTTAAATGTTCTTTGTTTTATTCTTTCTTTCCTTTTTGAAGAAACTCATTGTGTCACTTGCTAGGTTTTCTGTGTGGAGAAACATGTGCTATATGTCTGGGTTCAAAGGCAAAAAGAAAACAAGAACGACAAATGATTAGGGTAAAAAAAAGTCACAAACACATACACAAAAAATAATGAAAATCTTTTTAATGACATGCTTTACTTAAACAATTCCTACTGAAAAGTAAAAAACATTTTTGTTTATGCATGACTATAAAGAAAAGAATGGGGTGCGCTCTCATATACAGTCACTTTATAAATTCTTGAATCGGCGCAGCTCATGCTTTTCTTTTTAGTCATGCATAAACAAAATTGTTTTTCACTTTTTAGTACGAATTGTTTAAGAAAAGTATGTCTTCAAACAGATTCTTTTTTAGTTATTTCGGTGTTCGGATACTTTTTCTGAAGGTAATGTTTTGTGATCCAAATCCTAAAGTGTTCTGCAACCAGTCAAACCCAACATCGTTGCAGGCTAGTATTTAGTTTAGGACATAAAGCCATATAAAAGTAAATAAAATATTTAAAAAAAATATAAATGTATGAAAGAAACAATGGAATATTGTATTGTCACCCGACTTACGTCGCTGTGCAAAATTTAATCATTCTATGACGTCGGGAAATGAGTTAACGTTGCAAGATTTAAGGACACCAAGACTCATTGTGAACTAAAGAAAAGAATGTAAAAATATCGTTGTTTCTTCAAGTGCTTTCTATATTTCCCCTCGCTGCATTGCTGGAAGGGGAAAGTGGCAGACAAAGAAACATGCTCTGGTGACATCTTTGAGAATTTGTTTGCGCGGCTAGAACAAGTTCACACTTACATGTGAAACGTTTGAGTTTAGAAGTGGCCATACTAATATGACACATTTAATATTATGAGTTTTCTCTTTAAGTTGTTTAAGCTTAAAATCTTGTTGAATACTGTTCAAAATGAAGTTAATGACCTATTAATTTTTCACTCTGTTTACTTTTATAATCACTTAACATTAAGCTAGTAAGATACGTATGTTCAACTAGTTTGGTTAAGGTAAACTCTGAACTACTATGTTCAATAACCCTCCTTCCATACTCCGTATTTTAGCAAGGGGTCGTGCGTTTCGAGCGCCGGCTACTCTACTAAATGTGTCGCAGAACCGTCACTTTGCAGTGGAATTTACGACATTTTAATCTGACGATCAGCCGATCATTTTTGGATGGAAATTTGAAAACGAGCTAGTGAGTTTTGAAAGTATCAGTCAGTAATTTGAAATGTTTGCATAAAATGCTATGAGTCTCTGTTATCTCATTGCTCGATATTCAGGAAGATATGAATTCTGATTTGAGCCCCCTTATTTCATTTACGTTTTGCTTCGTGAAATTTCTACTCTTTCTTTCTTTCTTTATTTTTCTTTCTCTTTATTATTTCTTTATTTTTCTTTCTCTTTCTTTCTTTCTTTCTTTCTTTCTTTCTTTCTTTCTTTCTTTCTTTCTCTTTCTTTCTTTCTTACTTTCTCTTTCTTTCTTTCTCTTTCGTTCTTTCTTTTTCTTTCTTTCTCTTTCTTTCTGTATGTCTGTCTCGTTTCCTCTATTTTTTCTCTCTATGTAATTCTGCCGTACTGATATCCGTCATCCTGTTTCTATGTGTGTTTAAATTTCTCCCTACATCATCTTTTAGCACGATGTTTTATCTGATTGTTGCTCATTAATTCTATGATAGTCTATCCATACTTTTTTTAAAAAAAATGTGTGAAACCCTTTTTTGCTGATTTTTGTTTCGTGGGAGTGATGTAATGGATAGAGGGGATGTAAAGGATGTCTCTTTACCATACATTATTTTACGATAATGTCATTTGGGTTGTCCCAACTACACGGCGATCAGAGTCGCATTCCCGGAAGGTTCTGGTGTGACTAAGAAAAAATCTGGAAGAAAATCAGGCTTTGAACCAAGGATCTTTCGAATGGGAAATCAACACTCTACCACCTGAGCCACCGGTACATAATTTTAATATAACTTTGGTGAAATTTTCAATGGTGTTCAGCTTAATTTCAACTAGATCATTTCTAATTCATAACAAATTGATTTATGTTCTTCCGTCATACTTACCCTGAATATGGTGCCAGCCTTTTAAGTTTCTCAGGTCCTTGCGTCAGAGCTACTTCCATTGACGCAGGATAATTTAGACACGGAACCTTTAATCGTTTGCAAAGTATGTACTGCGCTTGAACCTAAGGATGAAAAGATGTAAAAAACAATAAAGAACAGGCACTTTTTCAGATCAGTAAATAATTATATTCAGCGTAATTTTTAGTACACTTTATGATGACCACTTTATGGTCATTGGCAATATCGGCCTATATAGGATACCAAATACGAAATAATATAACCCTGTAAAAATTATGTGTCAAAGCAAACAAGAACATGCTTAACAAATAGGAACATATGATGTCTGAATTATCACTTACTTTGTTTTTATTACACTAAATATCTTTTTCGAAAGAATCTGCTGGGAGTCTGGGGAGAAATATTGGGGATGCAGCGTTGGAAAACACTTCGTTCGACGAACAGCCTCTCAAGCAGCAAGAACCGGCGTACGACCAACACCCGAGGGCAAAAAACCTGTGTTGATCGAACTCCATGTTGGTTCAATGCCGTGTTGATCCAACGTCGGTTCTACGAAGTGTTGGTTTCATACCGGTGTTTGTTCAACGCAGTGTTGGTTCTACTCAGGTGCCCAAAAAAATAATTTAAGATGATATTTTTTTATTATGTTTTTAGGTTTTAGGGCGTTGTTCTTTTTATTGTTGGTCCAACACCGTATTGGTCAAACGCCGTGTTGGCCTTACACCGGTTCTAATCCACGCTAATTTTTTTTTTACAAAAATTATTATTACATAATTATTTCATTATTAATATTTGTGTTTTACCGCATTGTTCGTATGCCAGTTATTATTGTTGGTCTAACGCTGTGTTGGTCTAACGCCGTGTTGTTTCAACGATGTGTTGGTTCAACGCTGTGTTGGTTCAATGACGTGTTGGTCCAACGCCGTGTTGGTCCTACTCATGTAATCCGAAATATTGAGGTGCTGGATCTTTCTCCTTTGTCTATAAAGAAGGATAATACCGGAGCAACGTTATAGTTACAGAATATGGATTCAGTGATAAGACGGCGTATCCACCTTGCATACGAGTTGTTTCCTGTCTCTAAGGTTTGTAGCAAGTTTGTCCTGAAAGGTTTATAGCAAGTTGGTACTCAAAGATTAACAGCAAAGTTGGCGTGCAAAGTTTTTAGTAAATTTCGCATCCATCAACAAGCAAATTTGCTGAAAGACTGTAGCAAGTTTGCAGCCTTGCAATGCCAAACTCGTTGCAAATTTACTGTGCTATCTGTGAAATGCCCTTATTCCAGATATTTTTTCGTAATATAAAAGAACTAAGTAGAATGTACTTGGTCCAACAGAAGAACCGTGGAATAGTGGTTGGAATGACGGACAACAAACAGATTTGAAGATTGTGACTTTGAACCCCACATCTTACTTTGAACCCCATAGGTTTGTTCAGAAATGTTTATAGGAAGTTTGGCATGCAAAGTTTGTAGCAAATTTGGCATTTATCAACTAGCAAGTTTGCAACTTTGCAATACCAAACGTGCTGCAAATTTACTGTGCTATCCGGGATATGGATTGCCATGACTCTTAGTCACTAGATCTCTCTCAAGAGTAGCTGGATTACAGGATTTCGCAGTCAAACTTCCCAGACTTTGCTGAAAGACTACTTGTTTGCGGGCCAAAATTATCAGTAGTGTTACATATCAGCAAAGGGCTGGGCTGCGCATATTAAGGACGTATATACTTGTCAATGCTACTGATCTTTAAGTTTTAAATTTTTTTCCTGGTTTCGTTGCATTCTGGGTTTGAATCTTTCAAACTGGCGATGTTCTGAGAATGGACGAAGGTTTATATACAGTGCACGTTTATAATAGTGTAACCCATTTCCAAAAGTGCCGTTGTTCTCAAAAATGTAAAATTGAGATATTGGCATTATTGAGTTCATTTCATAATTTTCTAACACATTAGTAAGATAGTAGTCATAACCTTACAATAATAGAAAAAAGTGGGGGATTCTCAAAGGGTAGCCCGCGGACTGCTGCTTACGTTTAGGACCGCTGACATTCTCGTGAATTTACAGAGCATACGGTAGAAGAAGGTGGTTGTGGTATATGAAATATACATTTTACCGACTTAGTACCTTAATTTATAGTACCGGTAATAATTATGATCTATGCACTGGCTGACGATAGTAATATGTTACACAATCATTTCTGAGCACGGTACCAACTTTTTATCTATACAATGGGCAATGGTAGCAATAGCTTATAGTTTCTGTTCTTATGATTTAATTAACAATAACCTCTATGATAATACTAAATTGAGGTAAGCGCCACTTACTTAATGTACACCCTATACTTAATAATTCATTGAATTTATATTCGATTATAGTCATTAATCGTATTATGTTATAGTCTAATGTTGGCTCGAATTTAGACTGTACTTTAAACAATGTTTGTGACACACAACTGCACCATAGAGCATTTGATCGGAGCGTAACTGTCGGTACCATCACAGTTGTGTACTACTTGATCAACATGCACGGCAGTGCATGAGCCAAGTTCTTCACGTCAGAAAACGTTAGCACTGCCAGAAGCATGTTATACAGGAACAAGAGTTTATGGCAAAATCGACGATTTGGGGACCCCGTAAGAAAAAAGATGTTAAATATAGGAATATGAGCTTTTGCCGTTAAGGAGATATGGCAAATATGTGCAGATGTACAAAATTTCATATTCGTATCTCAAACTGTGTTCTAGTTGTGGACCCCTGAAATTGCACATTTTAGGCTAACTGACTCACTCACTCACTCACTCACTGACTGACTGACTGACTGACTCACTCACTCATCATATTGTTTAGGGTTTTTGGAGTAAGCTAGAAACATGAAATTTGGTATGAAGGTAGAGGATGATAAGTAGATAAAGGAAAAATTCCGACATTTTGAAAAGGTCGCCATCTTGGATTCAAAATGGACGCCAAACCTAAAATTTCAAAGATTACACAGCCTAAACGGCTAAAGATAGAACAGTGAAATTTGGTATGAAACTACATCATTGGTAGCAAATTAAGAAAACTTTTTAAAAATTTGAAAAAGTCGCCAACGTGAATTCAAAATGACCGCCAAACCTAAACTTTTAAAGAATACACAACCTAAACGGCTGCCGCTAGAATAATGAAATTTAGTTTGACAGTACAACATTATTTGTAGATTATGAAAATATTACAAAATATCTCTAAAGACGCCATCTTGAATCCAAAATGGCGGGCGTCATAAATCCATTTTCCAACTGCTTGAGCCAGAGATAGGAAATTTGGCATAATGATGTATTATCAAGAGTAGTTTAGGAAAACATAACAACGTTTTAAAAAAATCACCATCTTTGATTCAAAATGGCAGCTGAAATACCATTTTTCACATCGTTCGAGATAGAGAAATGAAATTTGGTATGACAGTGTATCATCACGAGTATGTCACGAAAATATAAGAAAACGTTAAAAATGTGTCCATCTTTTATCCAAAATGCCCCCCTAAGCCCCACTTTATAATGACTGAAGCTAGAGAAGCGAAATTTGGTATGAAGGTGTACCATTACGAGTAGGTTAGAATAAATCCGGCTCGTCTCCCCTACTAGGTTACAGTTCCCAGCTGGAGCCTGATTGCAATAAAGGGGTGCGCCCCAGCGAGGCCATCTTGGAATTCTGGGGGCAGCGCCCCAATGAGGCGAAGCGAGTATATACATTACACAAGTGTAAAAAGTTGCGAAATACGAGCAAAAGCACCAGGGGTGCCAACTGTCCAGTCAACTCCTTCAACCTTAAAAAGTGGTGAAATGGAATATGGATGAGCCTAGTTCCTCGTGCCAACTTCCAATACTCCTGCGTGTCCCACCAAGTTTTACTCGTCATAAACGTTAGCATTGCCAGGAGCATGTTATACAGGCAGAATGTGGACGTTTCCCCATTCGGACGCAGCGCTCTGGAGTATGAGGGAATATCTGCATCATGTGGCGCAGTGCACTGCAGATTCTGGTTGTGATAAAAAGACGCAGTTCGATGCGCGGCCTGCCGTGGGGTTCTTGGCGCAGCGACGCGAGCGAATCGAGGGGAGTATCAACACGTACGGCAGTGCATGCAGCCGAGTTCCGCGTGTCACAAAACGTCAGCATGCTATACAGGAACAAGAGTTTATTGCGAAATCAGCGATTTTGAGGTTCTGTAAGAAAAAAGATGTTAAAAATTGAAATATGAAATTTCGAAGTATGACGGTATATCATCACTAGTAGATTACAAAATATCTGCAAAGACATCATTTTGAATCCAAAATGGCTGACTTCATAATCCATTTTCCAGAACGTTTGAACTAGGGATACGAAATTTGGCATAAAGGTGTATTAACAAGAGTAGTTTAGGAATAATTTACATTTTTGAAAAAGTTGTTAACTTGGATCAAAATGGCCGCACAAAAACTTTTTCCACACCATTCGAGCTATAGAAACGAAATTTGGTATGAAGGTGTACCATCACAAGTAGGTAACGGCAATGTAAGAAAACTTTTTAAAAATCGCTTTCTTTAATTCAACATAGCCGCCCAAATACCATTTTCCAAACCACTGAAGCTAGAGAAACGAAATTTGGTATGAAGGTGTACCATCACGAAAATGTTTCAATAAATGGATCAAACCACCGCTATGAGCGTGCAGCCCCCGAGGCGATATGGGAAAAGGTCTGCACAGCATGGGGCGCTGTCCCCAGAAAGTCTGATCACAATAAAGGGGGCGTAACCCTAAAAATTTGAAGTTGGGGCGCACACGGAATTCTGGGGCAGCACACCCAGCGAGGCGAACCTAGTATATATATACACGTATAAAAAGCTGTGAAATCCGAGCAAAACATCAGGTGATGTTCGAGCCTTAGGGTTGGTGGTGGTGGATTTTAGGGCCGCCAGCAGGAAGCAAATTTGCTGTATCATCACAAGTAGGTTACAATAAATATGGCAAAGCTTCCCTATGTTTCAATAAATATTTCACTCCCACGGGTGGTGGGTATGGGAAAAATCTGCAACATGGAAGCACAGTGTCCTGGAGAGTGGTTACGATAAAGGGGCGTAAGTACCCAAAAACTCAAAGTTAAGGCCGCAGCCAACTACGGGGGGCGAGGACCTAAACGAGGCCGAGAGAGCGAGTATATATATTATACACCTACAAAAAGCTGTGAAATCCGAACAAAAACACCAGAGGTGCAAAAAGTGGAGCCAAGTTCTTTAGCCCTAAAAAGGTGTGAAATGGGAGACGGATGAGCCAAGTTCCTTGGTGACAGCATGTAACAGGAACAAAGGAACTTGGCGCGAAGTGGCAAGGTTCATGATCCTCAAGCTATAAGGGTGGTGGGGATCCTAAAACCCACTACGTCCACCGCCACCAACCTTAAGGCTGTTGCCAGCTCGCGCCAAGTTCCTTTGTTCCTGTTAAATGCTGTCACCAAGGAACTTGGCTCATCCGTCTCCCATTCCACACCTTTTTAGGGCTAAAGAACTTGGCTCCACTTTTTGCACCTCTGGTGTTTTTGTTCGGATATTGACTATTTCTGAACAAGGAGCTTAAAACTATAGATTTAGGTTCTGAGGCTGTGAAATTAATATACTCAAAGGTTTCATGTTCATATAAGTCGACGCCGCAATAATTTGTATACTGCATTAGTTATTCCTATCCAAAACCTAATATTGAAAGTTAATGAATATTTTCAAATGAAAACAAAAGTAAGTATCTTTGGCATTAGCGTGACCTCTTAAGAAGAGCAAGTCTTTTGACTTACGTGAAAGGTAGTCCAAGTGCAATACATCTTGTTGTAATTCTATGTCACAACTCAAACTCGCGTATAAATTAAACTGTTTCGAATATCGTGTTGCTGTCTCGGTTGTCGGATCATCACCCCATTCCCAACTCACGACTCCTGTCTCTTTCCAAAAAACTGTCCATCTTTCAACTTCCTCATCGGAAACCTCCGTGACGTCAGAACCTGTGACCAAGTCAATGGAGTTTCTCAACCTCTCTCGGAGTCAACAAATCATACATTACTACCGGAGTGAACTACCTTTCCGTATGTCTTTTGAAATCACACGAACGACAAAGTACATGCAAGCTTTTACATTCCTAAAACTATTATCGAGACATCTTGGTTATATTTCCTAGTTTACAAGTCATTGTCTTTATTTCCCATTTACCAATACTAAAGAATAAAATAAAATTAAGATTTGAAAAAGAAAAGCTGTTGTCTTACAATGAACCTATCCCAAATTTATCAGTTCATAACATTCCCCCTTCTTCTTCTTTTTTTTTTCAAAATTTTAGGACGAATTTATGAGGGTTAAAATTTTCCTTGTGAATTGCGAGACACCTTTAGAAAAGAAATACCATTACCAAACAATAAAATACAAATAATAATAATAATAATAATAATAATAAATGTGTTAAAGTATGATAACATATGATCTTTCTGATAGCTTGTTGATAAAAATATTATTCAAGTTTCCTCTGTCCTTTGTTTTGATATTATTATTCTTTTAAAAAAGAATGAACAATCTTGAAAGTAAATAAATAACGTTATATAATATTCGTATTCAATTTCCTGCTATGTCGCAAAGTAAAGTAATTCTTGATTCTTTATTTGTTGTTTTTGTGAATTGTCTTGTCAGCAATATTATGACTCACTATAACCTACTATATGTTATGTCAACATTACATGTGCGTGAGGATGTGTGTCGATCATTGTAGCTATCGTAATCACGTGATAAAACGTCATCAATTAGAGTTAAATGTGATCCTCACTAGAAGATCCGCTACTGCTGAACAACAGGTATGATGCAAAGACTAAGCGCTGTTACCAATGATTCTCCTGAAAAACTTGACGATATTTTTTAATATTTCCACACTTCACTTATATCATTAAATAGTAACACTGAAGCACTGAACACTCTTATTATTATTGTTGACACACTATATTGAAGTAAACACTGTTTCCAATAACTTGTTCATTGTCTGGTGCTCAGTGGTCGAAAAAGAATCCAGTTTAATTCCAATAATGTTCGTTGATAATTCCTCATAAACAATTGTTCGTAAAATAGTAACATTTATCTTCTTCACTTAAAATTTGCACTAAAATAGTGTCTTAATAAAAATATTATGTTATATTTATGTTATGTTATATTATTGTATCAAATTATGGTACAAAATTGTTCTTAGGAATTCGTTGAATGCTAATGCTTTTTCGAGAACTTTTTGTTACGTCTTAAATTTTTAATACGTGTAGTCAATCACTTGAATGTTACTAATATGGCAAATTAAGTTACCAACTCAATTCGGAAACATTTGTAGTAGTTTATGCCATAGTCTATCTTCTTATCAATAGTCCGTGAACTTCAATTTCGTAGCTAAATTAAACACTGTTTATGAACTAATTTCACTTCGATGAATTATATATTGTATACGACTGTCTATTTTGCTAGTTTATAACTTAAAATGAACTGCACATCTCTGTCCTTTTCTAGATAACTTCTAGAAATGCCACATTTGAAATATTCGACTGTCAATAATTTATATCACTTTTACAAAAGTGCCTATTTCATTGTCTTTGCGTATGTAATTGACACTTTTATGGACTTGTACCTTTCTGACTATTCATCTTGCAATGAGGTCTATGCCAACTTACTATAGTACTATATTCTATGTTCAGTCCTATCTGTATTCATATCTATGATTGCTGTGTATCATTTGTTAAAATGACTATTGATTTTTAAAACTAACCTCTCAACTCTTTTTCGCCTTACTTCGTATGTATATATATATACCAGGTGTATGCATAAGTTTTGCCGGTTTTTGTGGTAAAGAAAACACGTAATTTTCAAGGAAAATTAATTTTGTTTTATTCAAAATATTGGCCATCGGCTTCTACACATTTCGCCCAGCTTTCAGCTAGCTGATGCATACCATGCCAGAAAAACTGCTTGTCTTTTGCGGCAAACCATTCGTCGAGCCATTTTCCAACGTCTTCGAAATTGCTGAAGTGCTGCTCTGCGAGCGCGTTCCCCATTGATGCGAAGAGGTGATAGTCAGATGGCGTCAGGTCTGGGGAGTTCGGCGGGTGCGGAAGGATGTCCCATCCAAGCGATTTCAAGGTGTATTTCACTGGTTTTGCTGTGTGAGACGGCACATTGTCGTGTAACACAATCACTTTGCCATGTCTTCGGGCCCATTCCGGTCGTCTTTCGATTAATGCGTGATTTAAATTAATCATTTGTTGGCGATAGCATTGTGCATTAACGGTTTCGCCGGGCTTCAAGAGTTCATAATACACAATACCGCTCTGGTCCCACCAGACACAAAGCATGGTCTTCTTGCCGAAGCGATTTGGTCTTGGTGTTGAAGGACCGGCTTCGCCAGGTGAAAGCCACGATTTTTTCCGCTTCGGGTTTTCAAAATAAATCCATTTTTCGTCACCCGTCACAATTCGATACAAAAAGGATTTTCTTTCGTGGCGTTGAAGCAGCATTTCACAAGTGACTGCGATTTTCCATTTGACGTTCATTCAAATCGTGTGGGACCCATTTACCCAGTTTATTGATCTTCCCCATTGCTCGTAAACGTCTTCTGATTGTTTCTTGTGACACGTTTAATGCTTTTGCCAATTGCTGTTGAGTTTGAGTTGGGTCATCCTCCAATAACACCTGCAATTGCTCGTTTTCGCACTTTTGTGGTCTACCAGAGCGCGCACTGTCTTTCACATTGAAATCACCACTTTTAAATTGTCGAAACCATGTCTCACATGTTCTAATCGATGGAGCGTGTTCACCATTTGTTTCTACCAGCACACGATGACTTTCAACAGCCTTTCTCTTTTGATTAAATAAGAAAAGCAATGTTCTTTTTCAGGCACAAATTTCCACATGATCACTGAACGATAAAACAAAGACGCTAGTGTTTGGCGGACTCAACTTGTGTGTGTTTGTAGTTTAATGTCAGAGGAACAAAATGTCTACATGCCAAATGAATACGCTGCGTACTTTTCGCTGGCGCCATCTCTTAGGTAAACCGGAAACTACTTATGCATACACCTGGTATATATATTGACACCTATTTAACTATTTACACATAAATACACTAATACACTATTACAATTCCTAACTGTTTCATAAACAATGCTACGATTTCTTAAATCTTGTATATTTCGTTTGTAAAAAAATACAATGATTACTATTACCTCATATTTACCCTTCTACAACTAACAGCAATTATCTATGATGGTCTATGATGCTTACTATATTCTAGGCATATTTAATTTAGTCTGTGATTTAAGCTGTACGATACAATCTGATATCTAACTTATCGTCTTTTATCATCCTCCATTTTTTAAAAAATAAGTTGTTTGTTTATCTTTACGTATATCTAGTTCTCTATTAAATTATTGTTCCTTGCATTTGGCTATAAATTATTAGATTCCTAAAACCTGTATTTTTATTTTTATTATTTTTTAATCTGCTTATTTTGTGCATCTTCTTCTCGTTTCTTCCTTCCATTCCATCAAAATTCTCCTTCAAGTCTAATCTTCGAATGCAAACTTCCTCTACGAGAATTCGATTTCCACTGAACTTTTGGATTTCCACAAATGGATCAGAAATTTGTTTGGGTGAATTTGCACACTTTGGGCAGTGTCTCCCAGCTCCGAAATGTGTTCCTCCGAAAATGGTCCTCGACTGCTTTCGATCAGAATTTCGATTCAAATTCCTTTCCTCGTTTCGAAACACATTTAAAAAAGAATCTTGATTTACATTTTCCATTCTTTTCCTTCGGTTGGTTCAGAATCTTCAGCGACCATGATTTGTGACGTGATGCTAAGCTGAAATTCTGCTGTTTCTGCATTCCTTCTTATCTCAAATGACTCGTTGCTCGGGTGTACCATCGCTTCAGTCTTCCATTCCTTCCTTCAAAACCTTCTGTGCTGGTGATAAAATTAGCGCATTTTGGCAGTTTGTGTTTCGGGAACCCATAGTGTACACACAAATTGCGAAATTAAAATCTCGTTACAGTGAACGTTTACTTTCTCGTCAAATTTAAGGTAAGATCAAATCCTTTTTCTCATAATTTATTTACTTAATTTCGCAATGTATTTTATTTACGTTGTGTTTTTCTTGTTGAAAGTAATAATTTTATTTCTTCTATTCTAGGTAAGTGTCATGTTCCTATCCTGTTTCAAAGCTGTTTTGGTATGATAAACAATTTATTATTATTTATTCGTTTAAATTTCCTTTACTGGTATTTATAGTTTTTCTTAATGATAAAACAACGATCCTATTTCGGTGTACTTTACGTGATTCGTTTCGTAAACGCCTGTATGTCTTATTGCTACAAAAATCTTTACGTTCGTAACCTAATATTTCTTTCCTGTTCGCTGCTGTTTTTCTATATTTTACTACTGAAACAAATCATGAGCCTGAGTGATAACCAGGCAAAATAAAATATTGGCCATATATTTTTTCCAACTGCTGTTGCAATATCGAGACAAAAAGTCAAATTCGGTCCTTTGTTTCGTCAGTCGTCATGCTGTGTCATGACTTTTGTCTGATATTGCCGCATAAATCTTTTCTTTCAAGCCCTGATTTTTTTAAGTTAATTGGGTTGCTTCCACCAGATAATTTCTAGTATTTTCTGATAAAATTGTGTATTCGCTAATCGGTCGTTTTACAAATTGATCACCATTTCTTGCAACCAAATGGGTATCAAATCCACAATTCGATAACTAAAAGATACGGATTATATAATACTAGAATTATCACTTCAATAGTGCGCCTGCTTTAATATTTTACATTATTGCTCCTGTTCATGTTGACATACTGGTATTTAAATTTTGCCTTGCTAAATTCTAAATATAGTGTTTTTTTCTATTGTGGTACTTTAAAATACTATTCTAGGATACTATTTGTAAATATGATAAGCCTTAATAATTTTTGTTCCATAGATCTCTCGACTGTATTCCAATTGCAAACAATACAATTTACCATTACCATTATTATTTAACTCAATTGTAAAGAAACAATATTTTGGTCATTCATCATCATCATCATCATATTCAGCCGTTCTCGTTTCAATATTTATTATTTTAATAGTTACTCTGGTACTATTCTCATCTCTATGATAATCTATGACTAAACTATTCAGTGTCGATGTCTGTTATTAATACATAATTTTAAATTAAAAATTCACTTGCATCCCTTGACTTCAAATGATAATTCACAATATCTTGGCAAAATATTTATATAAATTACTGCATGGGTCTATTCTATATCTAACGTTAGTATACTATTAGAATCAAAGTGTGTACTTTAAAAAAAATGCTATATATATCGTATAGCTTAGTATCAAAATTCAATCTTCTACTTAACGTACTTTACTATGAAATTGTGATCCATTCACAACATGTTGAATGCAATATTCAATAGGTCGGCGGTAGTATGAAAGCATTTAGATAAAGCAGAATCAGGGACTCACGTCTGATTACAGGCATGTACTAATGCCTGCACCCTTCATTTTCCTCAATGTCAAACCTTCCAGACCAATGTCTGAACTGACCACAATCTTTACATAAAAATACCTAAATAATTGTATCTTATTATTTACAATTGCTATTTACACTCGTGTCTATGTAACATACTATTTTCCAACTTTCTCTTCTTCTTCCTCTTCTGGGATAATTAATTTCTTTAACCTAGAGACGTCAATATCATCTAACTTTTCTTTCCCTTTGCTGTTTGTTACTAAAACACGGTATTTGTTGGGATGTAATTTCTGTTTTTTGATGCCAACTTTGTCATATTTTATAGAAAAAACTCTAGGAATGTTTCCTCTTGCTGTAGAATTCAATATCAAAACTGCATCTCCTGGTTGAAACTCTGGAAATTTATGTTGTGTTTCGTATCTTCTCTTCCTTGTGAAACGGCACCCCAACCTAATGATCCCAAAAGTGGATCACACAGACAAATAGGGTCGCCAGGAGCCTAGAGTACCCACGCAACGCATCTAACCTAACCTCTAGCTCCAAACATTTTCTACACCCCAGACGAGCGGCGCAGAAATGCCTTCCAGATTTAAGAATATCTGGGAAAGAGGATTCCAGATCCTTGTGATCACTGTAAAAAAAATAATTTAGATCGAGGGAGGAAATACCGGTAAGGCGACACCTCCAATCTTTTAATTAGATCGTCAGTTCATACTCTGAAGTACCAGCTGGTTCAGATTAGCGACAGTTTAAGAAAGAAAAACGCAAATCTTTACTTGGGAAATAATCTCAAACGATGATACTCAAAACGACTCATATGTGACTCATACGGTGTCTTTACTCACTTCGAAGTCTACAGGGTGGCAAAAGACCATGTCTTACCTTTACCTTAGTAGGGCCCACACCTGTAGTCTGGAATCGCAATTCCTGAAATAAAGACGAACGAACACAACGAATGACGGTCGCAACTCAGTCCAAACGTAGTGTCATAACGCAAAACGCAAATAATATTATTAACACAAATCACATGCTGGAGTCACTTCATATTTCAATGCAGAATTAACCAGAAATTCAAAATATAGTTCCTTTCCCAAGTTATCACTTCTCAGCTGGCGAAAGAATCCTACCACTGGTCTACGGATTTATGAACCGATCTAATCTAATTAAAATAACATCACTTAAAACGATAGGTTTACCGAAACACAGAAATAATGAGTATCAATTGCTGTCAACTTCACGTAACAATTCATAGCTAATTTCCAATAGATATTAAGTTTAACATTAAATAACTCACTGCACATTTTAAATATTACCAAACACTGTACGAGGATTATGAACTAATGCCTTATATCGTACGTGGTTAACTGAGAGGTTTCTACACTACGTTCACTGAACATAAACTCAAGATTATTTTCGAAGAAATATAAAAATTTCAGAATTTCAATTTATTGCTTTGAATGTACATATTTCACGCTTTCGGCTATGATAATTTTATCAGAATCTGAACAGAATTACTGTTGCATTGTAAAACAAACAAATTTGAATCGCTGGTATACATGAATTAAGCCGAACTGAAAGTTATGTAGTCACACGTAAATGTCCATAATTTCTGTAATTATTAACAAATTTCGTTGATGTTTTCACAAATTATTTCCGAAATATTGTTGTACAATTTGGAAAAGTTTTAGTACAGTATTACTTACACGAAAGAAGTTCTAGTCCAAAATGCATGATAATTAAAGAATCACTTTAACCTTAATATTTTTGTGACGTCATTACAAATGATTACTACGTTATACAAAAGACGTTCTGAATAAATTTTGAAAATACAAAATATTGTCATAAAATATGATTTTTCATTGGAGAATAGTGGCTGGAGTTGAAACCAAAAATTATCGAACCATGTTGAATAAATTATAATTTACTATTAGCGTCAAAACGGTACGCAAAAATAATCGAGCAGACATGTTACTAATTTGATCAAGTATGGAAAATATGTGGTAGCTGTCAAACATGGCTAACCGGGAATTTCGAATAGATATGGAAAACTGGAGACGAGAAATTGGCATATGATTATTGAAACCTAACGGACCGATATTTATAATGCAAGAATTCGGTCAATAGTGGCCCCATACTAAAATTTAGAACATATTATACATATTGACAAATAATCTCAAAACAAAATATTAAATTTAACACGGTGAAAATTTCGAAATGATGACGAAAAAGTCCTGATAGCACTTGTATCGGTTTTTTATTCTTCTTAATGCGATATATTATATTCTCCGGTATAGACGAAATCGAAAATTATACTAAATTTAATTTTTACATCTACCTTTCGTAGACAGGGCTTAGGAAGTACAGGTGATGGAAAGCCCATGCATCTGGTCGCTTCGGTTTAAAAATTGGAACTAAACTAACATGGCGTGGGAGAGCAGTTCTCCCAGCAAACGGAGAAGAAGGCTGATTCACACCAATCAGCAAAAAACAAGTCACGAAGCATTGACTAGGGCCAATCAAAAACAAGCGTTAGATCCAAGTCATTGCTGCGTGACTAACGAAAACCTGGATGGATAACGATTAAAATCCAAAGAAAATCCAAGCGGAAAACGCTCAAAGAGTCTAAAACCAACCAAAGAGAATGAGCTAAAGAGAACACACTGAAAGAAAACAAAACGGAGACTAAGAAAATAAAAGGGGAGAAAATAAAAAAAAATGGAACGCCAACTAGGCTGTTACACTTGGTTGAAATTCTTTCAACCCATTTGCATCTGCTACTTGTTGAGCTTTCTTTATGTTCTCGAATCTCTCTTCGTTACTAATTGCTTGAGCAGGTTCCTCTAAAAATAGGTTCAAAACACTCCTGGGTGCGAAACACAAAAAAATTCATGAAACTAGAGGTCCGTGTTGTAGAATTTATTCCATGATTAAGGCTCGTAGTCGCAAAAGGCAGCCAAGTGTCCCAATCAGTTCCAGATTCTGATATGTACATCTTAATGCAATTCTGGAGCAAATTTGATGCCTTTTCTGCATCTGTCAGGCTACGATGTCCGTCTGGCGCTGAAAATGCCAATTTGAATCCTAGTTTCTTCGACAATTCTTTCAAAATGTTAGACCTATGTGCTCCTAATTTATCTAGTCTGAGCGTGTTCGATATACCAAAGGGCAGAATTAAATTGTGAAATATTGCATCTGCTATTTTTTCAGCTGTTAAATTTGACAAAGATTTTGTGATTATGTATTTCGTTCCTAAATCTACCATAATTAGAATATGAGAATGTCTATATTTACGTGATTTACACAAAGGGCCGCACTGATCGAGAAATATCTCTGAAAACGCAGAAACAGGAGGGTATGTCTGGGGAAAAGGTTTTCTTGCTACTCTGATGATTTTGTTTTTCTGACAAGTGATGCAAGAATCCACGTATTTCCTAATTTTCTGCTTCATTTTCGGTAGGTAAATCTGTTGTGAACATAAATTGTAAATTTCCATGTACCCATGATGACTACCAATTTCTGGTCTTTTATGAATGATGTCAAAACTTGCATTTCCATAGATTTTGGCACGCAGACTAAAAACTTCTTAGTATTCGCCAATCTAAATACTCTATATAACTTCCCGTTTTTAATTTCGAAAACCTTTGCAGTCCTTTCAGTTGTTTTGATGCCAGACTTTCCGTTTTCCAAAAATGAAAATATGAGTAAAAAAATTTCGTCCATTTTCTGTTATTCTCTTATGTTGAATGTGTTGCCCGTAATACACAGACAATCTTTTTCATCTATTATTATGTCATCTTTCCCAGGTCTTCTTCTTGTTAATCTTGACAAGGAGTCTGAAACGTTCTTCCCACTTTCCACGTACACAGGAACATAATTGTACGATTCAATTGAAATTACCCATCGGCAAAGACGTGGAGAAAGCTTGCGTGCTTGCTTCAAAAACGTGACCGTTTCGCTGTCAGTTTCTAAGATAAAACAAGTTCCGTAGATGTAGTAATGGAATGAATGAAAAGCATTCAAAATTGACAATAATTCAAGTTGAAGTATATTAAATTTCTTTTCGTTTTCTCTTCAAGTCCAGGAGCAATATGAAACTACCCTCCACGGCTTATTTGGACCTTCTCTGCAAACTGCCAGCTATTCCTTGGAAACTTTCGTCGGAGGTTACTTCCAATTCATTTCCCTTCTTGCATGGGTGTAACTCTGGGGCTTCTATGAGTTTCTTCTTTATTTCCAAAAATGCCTGCCTCTCTTTTTCACCAAATTAAAATTTCTGTCCTTTCTTAAGTAGTGTTTGTGATGGATGAACCGTTTTTGCACAATTTTTGCATGTATTTCTTATAAACCCGCAAAGATCAAGAAATGACTTCAATGACTTTTGATCTTTCGGCTCAGCGTATGATCGAATACTTTCCAAAACTTTTTCTGCTGGTTTGAATTCTTTTTCCGATACCGTGTAACCTAAAGCTGGTATAGATGGAAAAAATAACATAGTTTTCTCTAAGGATAATTTTAGACCTGTTTGCTGTAGTCTGGAAAATACATCTCTCAAATGTTGTAACATCTGGACTTCGGAATTGTCAAAAAGAAAAGTATCATCCACATAGCTAGTTTTATGACCCACAGCAACATTTGCTAAGCATTTACTTAGTACTTTCGAAAATATGGCGGGACTATTCACATATCCCATTGAAATAGTTCGAAACTGAAATTTTCCTAAGCCATTTATTGTGAAAGCTGTAAGCGGACGTGACCTAGGGTCAAGTAAAACTGTAAAACACGCGGATGAAATATCCATCGCACAGCACGTCTTACGTCCCGACATTCTCGCCAAAATAACTGGTATAGATTTCAATGATGCTCTTTCAAAAACCGATACGAGATTCAGCTGTCTATTGTCAAGGCAGCTCCTAATTTTATTGTTGGGTTTACGCAGGAACAGAATCAGATTATTATAATTTGAATCTGAGGGCTCAATCACTCTTTGACGAAGTAATCTTTCCACTTCGGCCTTCACTTCCTCGAACATGTGTAATGGTATAGGATATTGGTTCTTATAATAAACTTCATGAGCAATGGTCTTAATGTAATGAGTTTAACCTCTTACTCTTCCTAATCTGTCTGGATTCCCCTGAAAACGTTGGCGTAATCGTAACATATCCGTAAATTAGCATCTTTTATTTCTGGAGATACTCTACTACATATTTGGAGTCTATTTGAATAAAATAATTTTCTGTCCTCTATTAACAATTGTTGTTGCTCACTCATATAGATAGTTGTTTGTTAAGTTATAACACTCACAAGTAGGTGGGATGTAAAGTTCCACTGCATTTCCTAGGATTTCACCTTTCCTAATTTCCACTTGTTTTTTTGTGCAATTATACATTTCTACTCTTTTATCATTAGACTCAAAAACGCATGGGGCTACTATAATACCTTTGGTTTGAGCTAAGTGTAAATTTGGTTCAAGAACATTTTGATTCCTTTTTGTAGAATTCAAAATTTTGACAATTATAGTTTTGCTGGTGTAAGAAGGGATTTTTATCTTTTGACCCGCTACAAATTTTGGGTTAGCACACCTTTCTAACGCTAACGATGCTTTGTCTGATACTGTGTACACTGTATTTTCATCTTTCTTTAACTTAGCTGGTGGCTTTCCAAAATGCTTCACCGAAAATGTATTATCTGATAATTTAATGGTTGCAGAATGTTCCTTCATCCAATCATGTCCTAATAAAAATTTTATATGAAAATCTATGAAGATATGTTTTGCCTTCAATGGTGAATTTAGCAACTATTTGGTCTAAGTCCCAAAGATTATTTGACACACCTCTAACTTTTGTTGGAATATCTTTTATGTCCCAATTTTCGTCTATTAATGATCTATCGATTATGGAAATGGTGCTTCCGGAATCGAGTAGAGCTATAAGTTGAATACCATTCGTGTGCACTACTATGCCTGGTAAATCTTGAATGTGTACTATGTTTGTAACAATAGTTTCACCTTTTTCCTTGCCATAATTATTAGTAGCCTCATGTTGACGTAATTTACGTGTATTTTTACTAAATGTAAAATCCTGAACAGAGCTATCATTCTTTGTTCCCATGTTTACGCGCGTGACATTTATATCATTTTGACATAAAACTCCTATCACTGTTCATACTTCGAATCTGTGTACCTTGGTTTACGTATTGTATATTCCAAACTGGAAAAATTGTATGATGATTGTTACATTGCATATCTAACGGTTGCGGACCCTCATTTACACTTTCTAGCGTCGGTCCTGAAGTATTTCCGTCCTTTAAACCTATGTAATTGGAAAAGAAATCGGGATTCGGATTCCGATAACCGTTACTGCCTTCATTTTGAAAGTTCACTACATGTTTGTTAAAATTATTGTTGTTCTGAAAAATATGCTTGTTATGGGACGACCTTCCTCGGCGACCATACCCACTGTAGCATGCCTTCTGATTTTTTTGCTATGTATTTTCGCATTGTGCAATTTATCGTGTAAACTAAGTTGTTTATCCCTCTCTGCTAGTATGTGTGTGAGCGATTCAATTTCTGCAAGTATTTTCTCAAAAATAAACGAATCATTATTTGCTACCTTGTTAGTCTTAGGTCTGTTCTTGGTGTTGAGCTTACCAGAGACGTTAGATACACGAGAGCGTGAACGCTTGGAAGATGTAATGACATCAGCAACCTTGCGTCTTGCTCTTTGCTCTTCCGCTGTTTGCTTGTCGGCGTGAGAACAGTTACTGTTGTCCGTTTCGCTATAACTTGTGCGTGCTTCAGAGAAACAATCACTGTCTATACTGACAAGCTCTTTTTGCTTCACCTTACCTTCGCGGTTTTCAATGCGTAATTTATTTTCCTCGCAAGCTACAATTTGTTGTAGGAACTCATTTGCTGAACTATGATGGTCTGTACCAATTCTTTCCATCAAATATGGAGAAAGGTCTAATTTAATTTCGAAAACCAACTTTTCCTCTGATAGTTGAGGTTTCAAGGTAGATGCTAAGATCTCCTTGTCCATTACATAGAGAATGGCCGATTCAAACTTCTCTTGTCTTCTTTGCTTAAAAATTACGTAGTCGTTGTCGTTAATTTCGGCTCTACCAAAAAGCTTAATTATGTACTCTTTTAGATTAACGTAATTTAACGTGCTAATGTATGGTTTCTTCAATTGTATGTCTAAGCGTTCCCTTTGTATGCCTTGAAATGTAACTGGTAGCACTTCTCTCAATCGTTGTTCGTTCCATTGTAACAGGACACCTACGTCTTCTAATTTTCTAAAATGTATTATGTCCTCGCCAGGATTTCTAAACCTAGGAAGCTGTACTTTTAGTGCTACGTTACTGAATATCGTCATGTTGTTGAGTACTACAAAGAATGCTATAACTAGTTTGCGCCTTCCGCCATGTTATAGTCTAATGTTGGCTCGAATTTAGACTGTACTTTAAACAATGTTTGTGACACACAACTGCACCATAGAGCATTTGATCGGAGCGTAACTGTCGGTACCATCACAGTTGTGTACTACTTGATATTGACTATTTCTGAACAAGGAGCTTAAAACTATAGATTTAGGTTCCGAGACTGTGAAATTAATATACTCAAAGGTTTCATGTTCATATAAGTCGACGCCGCAATAATTTGTATACTGCATTAGTTATTCCTATTCAAAACCTAATATTGAAAGTTAATGAATATTTTCAAATGAAAACAAAAGTAATTATCTTTGGCATTAGCGTGACCTCTTAAGAAGAGCAAGTCTTTTGACTTACGTGAAAGGTAGTCCAAGTGCAATACATCTTGTTGTAATTCTATGTCACAACTCAAACTCGCGTATAAATTAAACTGTTTCGAATATCGTGTTGCTGTCTCGGTTGTCGGATCATCACCCCATTCCCAACTCACGACTCCTGTCTCTTTCCAAAAAACTGTCCATCTTTCAACTTCCTCATCGGAAACCTCCGTGACGTCAGAACCTCTGACCAAGTCAATGGAGTTCCTCAACCTCTCTCGGAGTCAACAAATCATACATTACTACCGGAGTGAACTACCTTTCCGTATGTCTTTTGAAATCACACGAACGACAAAGTACAGACAAGCTTTTACATTCCTAAAATGATTATCGAGACGTCTTGGTTATATTTCCTAGTTTACAAATCTTTGTCTTTATTTCCCATTTACCAATACTAAAGAATAAAATAAAATTAAGATTTGAAAAAGAAAAGCTGTTGTCTCACAATAAACCTATCCCAAATTTATCAGTCCATAACAGTTACACTAGATTGAATTCGATAGATGTGGGAGGGGGCAGCTATCAACTATTGCGCTCGTAAACCATGGAAAACCTAGGTCAGGATGGCCGACAGTGGGACTCGAACCTAAGTACCTCCCAAGTGCTGCTCCGAAGAGCAGCGAAGAACGCTAACGAATGGACGACGATGACTGTGTATAATCCACCAAGAGATAAGATAAATGAACAAAAATAGCTAACATTTGAAAAGGTCAGCTTTCTTCCACTTTCCCCCTTTATCCTTCTAAAGTTCAAACAAAAAAACTGTTAACATGGACCAAAAAAATGAGAAAATATAGCCTAATTAAATAGTAGAGAACATCAAGAACTACGCCACCCATAAATTTCAAGTCATAAATGTCAAAATTTAAACTATGAATCGTGAATCAATGTCAAAATTCGAGGTTTGGAACTTGAATGAGGGTCAAAATTTTAACTCGGAACCATAAGTTAGCCCCCCCCCTTATTTAGGGGGGCCCGTTTCACCCCCCCCCCCCCCCTCCCTCTACAGGAAATTCGAACTTGGAAGCCACCTGCTCGAATTCGAAACTCGTCCTGATGAGAGTCCCCCCAACACTCTTCGACTTTGAACGTCAAGGTCAACCAGTTTCTGTTCGACTTTGAACGTCACGATCAATCAGTTTTAGTTCGAAAGAAAGACCACTTCGAATAAGGTTGGAAAGAAAAAAATCCAACGATGCTATAAATTAGTCGAGTTGGAACTCTCATTCTCGGATGTTAAGCAACAGGAGGGAGGGAGGGAGAAGAGACAAAGTTTTCGAAATTTAGCCTATTTGGAAGTTCAAAGCAGGGGCGGACTGACAAACTTTGGCCCACGCGGCTTAGCTACGAAGTTGGCCCAGAATCAGATTTTATGGTAGTAATTTGAACTTTGATTTGCAGTAAGGAAGTGGCTAAGAACTATTTTGTGTATCTGATGAACATATGTTAACAACAAAGTTCTGTAGCAGCGTAAATGTTTTCATATTTTTTTTTACTAAGTTTTCTAATCTTGATTGACATCGTTGAATCTGAAATCTTAATTTCAGTAGAGTCGTGAGTTTATTTTCACCTTTTCTACGATAATGCATATGCTGTAGTTTTTTCATAGCTAAGACAATTTTAGGACTGGGGAAGAACTTAAAAAATTCGGTTACAGAAATCTATGGGCATACTTGCAAGATGAGTGCATCAGTATTGACACCTCATCGACATTGATGTGTTTTTGCGTTTTTACATATTTTTATTACAATGAACTACTACGATTTGATGATAAACCCATCATTACCCTTGAAACTTGTTTTCTATATAGTCATAGCAGCTTGAACATAGGCTTTATTAACACAAACGATAAGGTGATCGTGAATTTAAGATATCCAAGTTTGAAAGAATACTGTGATTGTTTGCAAACCGATAGTATGCATTACACATTCTCCAATAACACATCCCCTACTTTTTAGCTCTATCGCTCTTTTAATATAACACCATAATTTACATACGTTACAATTTTAATAATATTTACAGATATTGAGATCGGTACGATATCTATGTATATATAATAATAAATAATTCACAGCCATATTCAATCGACTACTGGACGAGGCCTCTCCCGGAGGAAGGAGGTGGTCTACTGCTCCCACGCTGACCAGACGTGTTGGGAGAGGAGAGCCGAAGATCTCAACTGTGATCGCTACCTCTTTATTCAGGTAGCTCCCCAATTGGCCTCACGACGCTGGGTGGACGCCGCACAGGCAACACCATCTGGAGTACTGCAACGGTCACCCGTCCAAGCAATGACCAGACCCAGAGCTGCTTGATTTCGGTGATCTTACGGGAACCGGTAGACCAGCTCGGCTAGGGCGTTGCCATCTACAGTGGACTGCTCACATCTGTAGACCTGTGAGAGGGGTCTGAGCTAGTCCGCGGGGTGCAGTGGGAAGTTCCCAAGCAATCAGCGACTTTCAGCGGGCAGTGTTGCCAGCAGCGTTCGTGTCGAGGGTTCATTATTGTAGGAGGAAATACCCGGCCAGACACTTCTTGTAATTCCTTACAGAATACGTTTCTTCTCCTGCATATATGTAAACAACCTTGTGCATGATACTATTATTTGTGTCTTATCCCCTCACCAGTATTTTCGTATTTCCATTTAAACCTGGTTATAAAATAACCTTGAGCCTAATGTTAATAATATGCTTTAAGTAGTTCATTATCAGGCAATAATGTTAGTTCATTATAAGACAAAGATTCTTTTATTTTATATACCATTGCGGTTTAGCTATCGGAAGTTCTTTACTTAAAACATATATTTATGGCGTTTAGACATCTCTGACTTAGGCCTCAAAAGTTATTTTTTTGAACTATCTGACTATTTTACACTGTAAAAGGAAATGTTTATTAAAATTAAGGGGAAGAAAGTTTTTATCAGTGTACCGAAATCGAAATATTGATAGAAATAATCGATCACAATCTATCAACTTGCTACAAAAGAAACGAGCTTACAAGTCTTATTTCAAAACCAGCATCTTCTTATTTCAAATTAAATAAGAATGTTTATATCTCATTTCCAAAAAAGAAAAAAAATCAACTTTCTGGGTGCACAGATAAGAACTTCTTTCTCAATTTTAAGGAACTGTTTTTACCGTTTACGAAAATGTTATTATTTATAATTTCTACAGGGAATAATCACTTCTACATGCCAATACTTGAAAACTGGTGGAAAACAACAGATTCTGCAAAGTGTTTGCCAAATAGATGTCGGACCTCTTGAGTTTGTGTTC
>JAGDQP010006745.1:56675-70664 GCA_022664845.1 Lepisma saccharinum | reverse complement strand
CACAAACAACCCATATCCCGGGAAGTAAGCGCTTAGTCACAAACAACTCATATCCCTGCAAGTAAGCGCTTAGTCACAAACAACCCATATCCCGACAAGTAAGCGCTTAGTCACAAGCAACCCATATCCCGGAAAGTAAGCGCTTAGTCACAAATAACCCATATCCCGGCAAGTAGGGGCTTAGCCACAAAACAACCTCTATGCAGGCAAGTAAGCGTATCATTGAAAATTCGAAGTAGTTTTGCTGCTATAGTAGTGCCAATATGTCTCAACATCTGATCTTTCTTTTGACGCGCTGCTGTCGTTTGAAAGAAGAACTTCGCATCTTCTTACCACCCGTAGAGATATGTTGTCACATTTCGCAACATGAACTTTGCCTTTAGTCGTGTGAGGGAGTTGAAAAAGAAACGGTGGTACACACCTTCCCATTTTCCTTGCGTGCTGCTGAGTGGAGTTTGAGATGGAGGAAAATCTTACTCTCGCCCTGTGCATTTCGTACTTTCAATAATAATACAGGTAAAACATTAAAAGGCAACAAACACGATTACTAATTAAATACCAATTCGAAATTCCAGAATTCCGACATTCCGGAATGTCTGAATTTCCGAATGTCGGTCATCACCACCAAATGATAGAAGTTTGAATTTTATTTATGTCCTTTAGGCACCTAAGGCTCAGGCCGGGATTCGGGAAGGTATTGGCCAGAGCCTATGTTGAAGATGCCACCCCGGAATTTGCTGGTGTGACTGAGGGAAGAAAACCTCAGTCAGGATGGTTGACCGCTGGGATCGAACCGACGACCTCCCGAATGCTACGCTAATCAAATGATAGAAAAGAACGGTCCACCGCCAACACGCAGTACAAGACATGTTATTTTGAGTACAATTAACACTTGCTGGCTAAGATGTAAAACAATGTTTAAAAAATCTTACGATGAACGCCTGAGCCTGAGGTGCTTAAGGGCCATAAGTAAAATTAAAATTCTTGTGTTAAAATTTTATTTCAGAAAGTCAGAATTCCGAATTTAAGGTCTGGAGCTTAAAAGTTTTAGGTAACTTTTGCAGAGACTCGATGGAGTATGATGGGATGACTGGTGGAATGAAGAAAGTGGGAGGAAACGGAAGAACCCCTAGAAAACCTATGCACATGGTGTTTGTCCACCACAAAACTCACATGGCAAGAAGAGGAATTGAACCGACGACTCTAAGCGCAAAAGGTAAGCGCTTTACCATTGCGTCACCGACTTTCCGAATTCCGGAATTCCTAACAACCCTAGTAGACTTTAACTTTCCAGAAGCAGCAGCTGCTTTCACCGTTGCTCATTCTACGGGAAACACTCCGTGGCCTGACTGTTACCGCCCATAAAATTCATTTTATCTTAACTCCGTGGCCTGAACTTTTTTCATCGTCACAAAACTTTATCACTTCGCTCATTTTTCTTCCCTCAACGCGTACCACAACATTCTTCTTTTCAGCTATCCTTATTTCAACTGAACCTCTTGTTAAATTTGGCAATAGCGTTACACATTCAAGACTCCCTTGGTTATCGCCCCGCTGAACCCTTATTGGCTCAACGCGTGGGTGTGTCGAGGGTGTGAGTTTTAGTTCGCATTTTTGACACAGCTCAAGTCATCTTGGCAGCACTATAGTCAAGTGATTTTGCGACTACAGCGTCATAAACAAGAGCTGGAACCAGAACCAGACATCAAATAACCACAAGAAGAGATTCTACGATTGGTGGATTTGATTTCGCGGAGTCAATTATATTTTAACTCTCATCCGTTCTATCTTTCGCGCCAGCCACGAACCTTTATGAATACTGACTTAGTCCCTGTTCGGAAGCTATATATGAAGTAAGACTTTTGTGTAGAGAGAGAAAAAAGGTGAAGGCCGAAGCAGTATGATATCAATGTCCAATCAGCGGTGTAGTGTTCATTATATAGTTTGTCTGTACCTACAAGATACAGACAGCTATGGATTGTGGACGACTTTCTACCGTGAAGGCGTCACCGTCAGAGAACTCGCCCAAACAGTACAATGTGTTAGTGTCAAACCACTTCTAAACCAAATTTGTGAAGAAGCTCGATATATGGGTCCCGCATGAACTGACAAAGAGTACTAGAGACAATACTGGTTTGAGATTTGCGATCCTTCGAGCAGAAAACGATATCCTATTACTTGGTCGCATTCTAACCAGCGATGAAAAGTAGGTGAGAGTGTACGACAAACCGTTGCGTTCTGGACAGTGGATGGACTCCGATAAACCACTGACAAAACATCCATTATTGTTTTATATGGAACTTTTCGTTTCCCTTGAAACTGCAGCTTTTGTGTGTGCTGGATCGAATTGACTTGAACTTTACTCATGTCTTTGACTGACCAGAAGAGCACAGACGTTAAGGTATGGTAAGGAGCTGGGCCACGGTTTGGTTTGAAGGTATTATCCCCACATTAAGCTGAGGTAACCGAGAAAAACTCCGGGAAACAAACATCAGTCAGGATATCCGGCTTAAGAGTTCGAACCCAAATTTTATTCCTCATTTATCACACTCATAATAACAGTAACACAGAATTTCTATCACCTTCAAATAGGACGGTACAAAAAAGACGAAAATTAAGAACATTCTGTTATCAAATACTAACGTATAGATAAAATTTTATTGTTTACATCTCACTATCACAGGATTTGCTATAATCATAAGAAAACTTTTCTTAACGTCACTACATTCTTGTTTCGTCCCTCAAATAAATACAATATATTGACAAAGTAATCTCTACGTGATATTACACCTTGTTTACAGTACAGTGAAAGCTGTTCAAAATTATCAGCTCTTATGAACATATATGAAAGGTCTCAAGTACTTTGACATGACTGGAAGCAATGTCTGCTTCTTTATTGATTTTCAGTTTTCTTTCACCAAACTTTTAAATATGAAACTACAATAATAATATCTCGTTTATTATATTTAAAAAAAAATGACTGTTGGAAGCCAGTGTTGGGACTCTGATACACTGTAGAAACAATCAATGCATATTAGCATTATTTCATTCCTAGTTCGACTAAACTGACGCCAGGTGGCATGAAAGATTCTGCGGGATGGCGTTTTACTACCTCTAAATATTTTATCTATGACACGTAGATTTAGGTCGGCTTTTCATGTACGCGCTCGCCGAGTGCTTTCCTTGCGATTTCAATGAGCAGCCAATAGAAATACTTCCACACGTGTTTCAATTGGCTACTAACGCAAAACACAAGCGGAACACGCGGCTAGCGCTTGAATAAACAGCCGGCCTGTTAAAATGTTTTGCGCAACTTGTTTCTAGTTTTTTTTTTTTTTTTTTTTTTTTTTTTTTTTTTTTTTTTTCAAATCATTGAGAAAGATTCAAATGGCGAAAAAAAAGTTAACGAATTTATTTGTCAATGAGTTGAGACTTGTGGAGGACAATTTACTTCTTTTTTTCTAACCTTAAAAATTTCTAGAAACCTAAGAAAAGCTGAAGGAAAATATTTTTTCCAATTAGGTGGTGGGATTTAAGGTTGATGTAAAGCAATGAACTCCAACAAAAAATGGCAGCACTATATCCGTATATGTCTAATGTATTTTTATCGTTGCAAGAAATTTCAATGCTACTCCCACAAATTCAAGCTTCGAGAGTTCAAACTTTCAGGGAAGAAAGTTCATAACCAATTCAAGAGTTCTATCAATGCTTATTTTTAATTTCCTTTTCAGTTCATTGTTGAAAGAGCGCATTGTTATAGGACTGATATTCACAACAACAATCAAGCGATTTCAACAATGAAGAAAAACAAAAATAAAAAAGATCGGCTCTTAAATGGTTATGAACTCTCTTCTCTCTCTAGGCTTGAATTTGTAGGAGCAGCATTGAAATTTTGTGTAACGATAAAAGTACATTAGACATATACGGAGATAGTGCTGCCATCTTTCGTTGGGGATCGTTGCATTACATTAATTCCGAAAATATAATTTCTCTCTCAGCGGGAAAGTTCCCACTCCACATCACTATACCGAGGGTACAGAACCATATATAATAGAAGACAAATGGTTGTATTAAAATGTTCATGTATCTAGTTTTAAAACTGTACACGCACTATGTTTTTTTGTTTCTGTAAGTGCTGGCGTTGCATGAAATAATCCTGACCAAATGCGATGAATGGTAGATATACGGAGGAGATGAGTCATGGTAATTCGAGGGCGGGTGGCTGGTACGGTTCACTGCATTTGCTGTGGTTCACACAAATAGTACAGCAGCTCCGTAACCACCTATCTTCTTTTTCTACCTCACCTTTTCTACTGCTGTAACGAACTGACTGCCTCGCTAATGCTATGCCTAT
Source organism: Lepisma saccharinum (assembly GCA_022664845.1). Taxonomy (NCBI): domain Eukaryota; kingdom Metazoa; phylum Arthropoda; class Insecta; order Zygentoma; family Lepismatidae; genus Lepisma; species Lepisma saccharinum. The sequence continues at coordinate 66,310 of JAGDQP010006745.1, read as the reverse complement.
CGAAACTCCCGATGCAGCGATGGATCAACCGAGAGCACCTGTATAAAATAAAAACAGGGGTGGGTGGTTTCTTCATGCGGAAATATCGAGCGGATATGACCTTGACCATCTAGTCATGGTATCACGTGTATGTGAATGACATCAGAAAAGGTATTCCGCCAACCGAGAGAAACTTTTGTTATTTCTTTTTTTATATATTATTATTGGAAGTCTTGTTGAGGGAGTTCTCCTGTCTTGTTCGTTATGGATGGATGTGGTGCATTGCGTTATGTCCTTGGAAGTACATCACGCTATGATGCATGTGCTGTCATTGATTCGTTCTCTTCTCTGTTTCTAGATATTTTCCAGTTTCTTTCTAATTTCTTTTTCGGTTTTTCTTCAGGAGCTGATATAGGAATGGCTATGAGGGTTGTGGGAGAAAAAAAAAACGTGGCGATTATTGATTGATAGCTGAAAGGAAGAAGAATTAATTTTTAGTTTTAAATCATTCATTTAAATCATTCTTCTGATGTCCAAGAAAGCACGAAATTTCAACAGTGAAGTAAAGATTTAGCTACAAATGTTGCTGCGAAACCGAATAATAATAATATTTTTTAATTATACTTGCAACCGTAGCCCAACTATAAAAACCAAGAGACTCTGATATGGTCTTTAATTCCAAGTGAGTTATCTTTAAATCTGAAACTCACTTGGTAAGTACACTGGACGCTTTACAGCCGAATTCGAAGTGTTTTTCTTCAGAATCATCTTGCTTCTTCGAGCCTCTAGGTAACGAAATAATTCTTTTTACATTTATGTATTTTTTAAGCATATTTATTTGAAAATGGGAATTAAACGGCCTGAAGATACATAGTGCGTGCTTTCCAACATGCAAAACTTCTGCTTCTCCTTCTTTTAATAATAATAATAAATTTCACTCCGCACAGAGGTATTAACAACAAACAAACAAACGACACATAAAATATTTAATTATTTTGTATACTGAAGTAGTTTTTCGTGGTTACTTTACCATTAAAAGCAGAAATATTGTGCACCTTTCAACTTTCATTTTTTATCTTCTCCCCGTGCAAGAATATAAGTACCAAGAGCTTTGCACCTTCATACAAAAGAAATTGGAAGCTTTTATAGATCTCTTTCTCTCTGCCGTATATACATATTATTATTATTATTCAGTAGAGTTCTGTCTAACACGTCTTTCAAGGCACGTTAACGCCTATTCACTCATCCCGATCTCGCGCTTTCTTGTCTCAGCATACGATTGATCTTCCTTAATACTGTGAAGGAGTTGGTACAGTCTTCTTCCTCTTTCTTTCTTGAACAATACTTTCAATTGTATACTTTAGTTACTGTCTCTGCGCATCCAATATCTTAAACAGCTCCAATTTTAATTATTCATTGTTTCCAGTATTATTCATCTCTCGTCAACCCTTTTCAGAATTTCCTCATTGTGTATCTTCTGTATTTAACATTTTGTTTCATTCTTTTCCAAATCTACATTTCGAAGCCTTACAACCTTTTTTCGTAATGTTTTGTGGCCATGTAACCCTATACTCTATATACACATGCGTGGAATACATATTGTAACATCCTCCCCGGGATGTTCCCCACAAAAAAAGAAGCTATTAAAAACAAGGACTGAAAACTGTTTCATTTTCGATATAATCAGCGATCAAAATAGCAAATTTGAATAATTTCAGATCTAAATATAATCCAGGATCCTTTCTCGTTGCCTATCCAGAAATTATGAAGCTGTCATGCACAAAGTACATACGTATACAGGAAAAAGGCAGTTTACCTGCAAATGTGTTCTGAAGATGCATGTTCAAATAGTTAGGTACTACGCCGTCCAGAGGCCACCACTACGCCCTGAACTTTAGATGCTGCTACATAATGGAGATAGTGCTGACCTCTGCACTGCGGAGTACTTAACTATTTGAACATTCATTTAATAAGTCTTCAGAAGGCATTGTAAGTAAATTACCCTTATTATCTCTCTGTGGATTTACTTTTTGGTGGTACCCTCAGATCACGCTCTCCCAGAATAAAAATTCTGGGACCAGACATAGATTATAGTCTACACGTAGTAAACTTAGGTCATGCAAAGTCTGACCTAGGTTGGTTCACCAGTGTGGATTTGTATAACAGACAGACTGATAAACGTACGAATTTTAAGCTTCCTAAATTACACATAACCAAAACGATGTGTACAAAAATAGAGCATAAGAAGAATCGAAATCAGTTCCCTGTATTTTGAAAATTAAATGCCAACTTTTAAAAGTATAATTATCGTTAGAATAATCTACAGTAATTTTAGAAATAACCAAACGATTGTTTACCGTAAACTATTTTCATAAATCACATCTGAGATTTCATAGATAATATAAAATACTTCAACAAAGAAACAAGTCCCAACTATTCTCGCCGAAAATTATGTCATGTTTCACCTGTCTAATTTCCCCCGAATTCCAACAGTAAATCTTTTACCAACTGCACATGTGTCAGGAATTAATTAAGAGATTTTGATAAGGATTAAAATACTGATATACTTGCATGACTTTGAAATAAGTCCTGCATTTTCTTGACTTCTTTCATCACTATGTGTATGTGATTATCTACAGGACTTAAATATATTGATTTAATTTGTGCAGTATTCGTAATCTGATCTACGGATATAACTTTGTATTGATGCAAATGGTTATATTATTTAGTGCATAATAAAATTCTGACAAGAGCTTCTAGGCTATACAACTTGAAATAGGTGTGAAATAAAAATAATACAATAACCAGGTTTCTTAAGCAATCGTTTTGCGATCTGTAAAGCTGAAGAAACTATACTCAAGGTACTTCCCCAGTAAATTTGAATAGATACGAAACATAGGTGCAATAACGCTAAAACTTTTTCTTGACACTGAAGAAATTTCAAACTGCAAGTAGTAGTATGTCGTACCTAATAAAAGCCGCCATCTTGGATCCAAAATGGCCGCCCAAAGAACATTTTCCACACTGTTCGAGCTAGGGAAATGAAATTCGGTATGAAGATGTATTATCAAGAATACTTAGGAAAATATTACATATTGAAAAAATCGCCATCTTGGATTCAAAATGGCCGACCCCCCCCCCCCAAAAAAAAAACATTTTCCTCACCATATTCGAGCTAGAGAAATGAAATTTGGTATGAAGGTGTACCATCACGAGTAGATCACGACAATACAAGAAAAATGTTTAGAAAGTCGCCATGTTTAATTCAAAAATGGCGCCCAAAAAACAATTTTTCAAACCACTGAAAGCTAAAGAAATGAAATTTGGTATGTAAGTGTGCCATCACGAGTAGGTTCCAATAACTGAGGCAAACTTACCCTATGAGGGCGCAGTCCCCATTCTTTCATCCAATGTGTCGTTTAGCTTTCAGTACTATGGTACTTTGAGTACGTAGGTTCAACCTACCACGAGTCAGTCCATTCACTTTCAATCGAAAACAGCGTCTTCTTCCCCGTGATGGGTTACTTAACTTGTTGATTGGTTAGTTCACACTACACGTATCAAAATGTATTTTCCAATAACGTTTCTGCCAGTCAAATATACATCCAAATATAAACTAACCAATCACTTTGCCACATGCGAGTGTGACGCTGCTATACATACATATATATATTATATATATATATATATATATATATTAAAGTATCTAAAAGTGTGTCAAAGTTTGATGTAATAGACCAATTTTGAAGTCAATTTTAAAATTAGGGATTCTAAAAAATCTGTGGATATAAATAGGACTTTTCTATGAATCCAGGATAAGGGTCCAGTACTGAACTATGCAAATGACCATAAAAATAACCATGTTTCTCACCGAAAGTGACATGGTTCCTTTATATAACACAAACACACTCTTTTAATTACATGACTCTTTAAACATTTTTATTTACATGGATAATTATTCCAACAATTTCACTACGCAAATAACTGATGTTTTATGAATTCTTTGTACGTAAATGCACAAAAAGCAGAGACATCTATTTACTGAAATCTCTTAACATTGTTAAGAGGTTATTTATTTTAGTTTCCACTTTCTGATTTGTATACAAACAGAAGAATAAAAAGTCTTCCTTTCTTGTACTTCTCAAACTCTTGTAGTACAAGTTCTTTATATCACTTGAGTATCTCAAATACAAGAACAAGAGTTATTTAAATACGCTCAGTAGTATATACTACGTGGGAAGAGTTCTATCGTATACTTTTTTAAGCGGAAGTTTACAATACTATTACTACAAAAAAAATCAATTTTGGGGAAAATCACAAAATTATTACAGTATTTTAATAGTATCACAGCAAATGGGACTAAGTGCCACTTAAAGTGACATACATTTAGTTTCGCCAGGCGAATAACGGTCTAGTATCAAGACAAAGACCTTTCCCCTCTTGTATTCCTGAAAGTGTTTGCCGTTGGATGTTATCCCTCAGGCATGTAACTGGCTTAGGCCAATCCTCATAAATATAACAAAGAAAATATACCGAATGAATAGTAAGTGTATACACTTTTATAAAATCGTTTCTCTTTTGGAGGAAATAAGAAAAAAGTATCCAGACCCATGGTTCACTGGTTGAGGAAGCTACGCGGGTTTTACCCCGCTCACGACGCCTACCTTGATTAAAGTTTTCCATGATTTTCATCAGTCTCACTACGCTAATGCTGAGATGATTCCTAGAATATGCCCTAGCCGATACCTTTCTTATCCATGCCCCAAAATAGTGCTCGCCGCGGTACGTCATTCCTCCGTGACACGAATGCCTACCCACACCGAGACCACAGAAATTAATTATCTCAAAAAAGTAACACAAATGCTCTTCCTAAAACAAAGTTTACACGTTATTTGCAGTAATGATCAATTTTGCCGACAGATGTCTCTTTTTAATCTTGACGTCAGAAATTAATGATAAAAGATTAGATATGTATTATAAGCTTTTTACATGTTTGCCTTTTAAGCATTACAACATACCTTTAAAAGAAAAGATATGACAGTAAAAGAAAATTACTTTGCAAACAGTGGGAAAAAGTTATCCTAACCGCACATGCAATACAAAACGAGACATATTGTTCATGGCAATAAATTCTTGTAATGCAAACGATAAGAAAATCAGGAAAGAAACTTGGAAAGTAATTTTTAAAAGTAATAACAAACACATCATAGGTATTTAAAAGCAATTACAGTCTTCAAAATATATAGAGAAAACCATATTGCTTTATTATTTCATGGTCAACTGACTCGACTCACACTGTTGGGAGAACAGTCTTCAATACAAGTCTCAAAATGATCTAACAGTAAAGCGGAGTTATAGGATGATTCTCAATGTGTATCGCGGGCACCCGGTTATCCAAAAGACTACTGCCATGTCTGTGGTCCCTGACTGAAACCCAGAGAGCTATTATTGAACGCAGTGGCTCCAAGGCTACCTTTATAAACACAGTAGGTCCCATCTTTAGAAGTTCACAAACTCACAAATCAAATAAATCTTTCGCACAAAACGAAAGGTTTGGAAAATTGGTCGGTCGGTATAATCTACCGCTGCAGTTTTTAACTATCAGTCCGCATACCGGTACCAGCTCAAAACAAAATAGGTCTATTTTACCGGTTCACCGTAAATTAGTACATTACTATTTATTTTGTCTCGATTTTTTTACTGTGGGAAAAAACTAATTTAACTTTTAAAGAGGAAAAAAAATAATACGTTATGTTAATTGAAGATGTGAGTGTAAAGTCCAAAATAAAACTTTATGTTTAATATTTGTACTTAAAATAAGATGCCAAAGTCACAAATTTTCTGCCTCTATCTAGACTTTCTTAAATAACGATATATTGCGAAAAATTTACATCTATAAAATAATTGAAAGAATATGGTCGTTTTTTCTTCTCAGCACTGTTCAAAATCAAACGTCTTTAATTCGATGTTCCAAAATGAATAACACATATGGAACTCTGCGGAAGGAAAAGTGTGAGAATTTTTTTCCGTTCAGTTTAGAAGAAAAATGAAATAACTTTTCGCGAAAGAAAGGTTTCTAGGAACATCCATATACCGGGCCCTTACACATTCTAAATTTCTGTTTTATGTCCTCCTTGATACGAAATGTATTAACGCAAAAACAAGTGATCACTGCGATTCTACGAACAATATGATCCTTTGATAAAGACCTAAAACTATTAACAATTAACCCTGGGCTGTTGTTTCAATAGACCACTGACTTCCTACCATGTTATGTAACCCTCATAACATAACTGTTATGCAAGGCAACATATGTGCTCAGGATACAAGGGCCCTTAGCAATAGTTCGGGCTATGTTATCAAGTGAGCTAATGAGTTTCATATAAATAATAATTCACAGCCATATTCAATCCACTCCTGGATGAGGCATCTCCCGAAGGGAGGAGTTCGTCTACTGCTTCCACGCTGACCAGACGTGTTTGGAGAGGAGAGCCAAAGCTCTCAATTATCATCGCCACTGTCTTTTAATCACGGCAGTTCCTATCTCGCTTTGGAAAAAGATTCCTTGGCAGAGCCGGGAATCGAATCCAGGACCCCACGATCAGCAGTCAGCGTCGGTAACCACTAGACCAGCAGGGTGGTCATATGTAAATGTATGAATAATCCTGGAAATACACCGTATTCACTTTTAGCATTACTTTGAAAATATATTCTCGCTGTGTGCGATAGTGTAAAATGCTGGGCAAAAGACCGTGACAAACCTTCCAGTTTGCAATTAAACGCTGTATAACACGAGATGTAAGACAGATTAAGCACTCTGGAAGCCCCTAATGGTGAAAATCCATTATCAGTTATACTTTCGAAGTTTAAACAGTGTACGTGTTGAACACTATCTTCGCACGTACTTTCGAGTCGAGTTTTGTTGTTAACACAAAAGGTTTTGCTAGTTCCTTTTGCAATTATTCATGGCCAAATAAAATTAACAGCACGACAAGCGAGGACATTATTTTCGTTTAATTATTCCAAACCAGAAAATCTCCTAATTCTCGTCCTAAGATAGATATGGATGAGGGAAACGGAGTCTCAGTGAGACAACGAATTCAACACGCATTTATCTCTCGAATCTCCACAGTTTAATAAAGTTATTTTTTTAAGGGAGAGAGAAGAGGCATCAAGTTTTGTTCACATAGCTGGTGAAATTAAAGTTTCATGTGAACAGATAATTCTGAGTTAACTGAGAAACCTCAGAAAGTAATTACGGTGTGTTCATTTCCACCACAAACATAAATCTATTTGTAGCTTTCCACTTAAATATATGGGCTTAGTACAAACACCGAGGGCTACTGTAACGCGAGTTTTAGATTATATGAGAGCCAGAGAGAGAAAATTAATAGTATACACTAACGTTACCATATTCAGGATAGGGTGACCTCTGACCTATATAATAGTACAGGTTCAATTTGCGTTACCATCTCCCAATTTCAGTGTATATACAGTCAGTATCGTGACGTCAAATGAGGAGCTGCTTGCGTTCATTTGAGAGGAAAGATTCGGAAACTAGTCAGCACGATTTTTACCTAGGTAAGATCTCGGTATTCGTCTCCTTGGATTAAGGAAAAACCCACTAAGAATGGCCAAAGTAGGTATAGAGATACAAACGTGATCTCTCGTACTAATTCTTTAAATTCATTCTACAGGGTAAGCGGATTATCTATGAAACGTAAGCGCGGCACATGGGTGTATGGGCAGCGGAGCCTATGCTCCCGGCCATGCAGGAACAGCATTTCGCGCTGAAAATCGCGGCGCTAGAGAGGTTGTGTACCAAAATACTATTTCTGTTTATTTTATTGAAGGTATGTACTGATTCATGTCACGCGAAGAGATGCTGGAACTTCACTTTAGACTTTTTACACTCTCGTGTTACCCACTTCTTTTGACTGTAACCTGTAACCTTACCGCTCCTCTCCATCCGGAAATACTGACTAAAGTGGAGTGAGCCTTGCGCTCGAGTCGAGCTTTTTTTTTCCCCGTAATTTCTGGTTACATTCAGAATTCTGAAAGCATTCATTCACTGAATTTCGACACGTTTGCCATAACATTCAAACATAGAAGAATTACAAAAATACAATATATTATCACATATTATGTATCTAAATTTTGCCGTTCGATTTATCTAACAGAGGAAACAAAAAGTGCTGGCAACAGATATTTTCTGCAAAAGAAAATTCCACTCTTAAGAAAGCTAAAGTTGTTAGCTTAAAATCAGATTCGAAAACTTTTTTCGAACACAGAAAAATAAATTAGATAATTCCATCATCTCCTTACATGTACATGAGTAAGTACATACCTTTTCAAAATAAAAATAAGTGGTAGTTTGTTAGACAATCACTGCAGTGCCGCGATTTTCATCGCAAAAGTTTGTCGGTTGGCCGGGAACATAGACTTCGCGGCCCATACGCCCGCATTTACCTTTTACAGATAATCCGTTCACTCTGTATGTAGAAATTAGACCATGGAACTGAAGAACTGGGAGGCAATTATGGTTAATGAAACAATTGAAAATCACAGTGCGCTTTAAAAAAAAAAAGGATAATCACGCTTTCCTAAGAATCAACAGAGAAAATGTTATTTGTTAGTAATTAATAGAAGAGCTTAAGTGAACGTGATTCTGAAAGGGTTGAACTCGTAAAGACCTTTGACCTATTTCAACAACGGTTCTTTAAAGACTTCTCTTCCGTTGAGTTGTTTTAAAAGAAGAGCTGATCAAATAAAAAATGAACGAAGAGCTTAAATTTCTTGTGAGTGAAGATATCTCATTAAGCGAATTAGTTGAACTTTCTATGTCGTGTTCCTTTTGGAGGGGGAGGGAGGGAGAGACTCCGGGTCCGTTTTCTTCATTTCCATTGTTGTTCATTACCAAAACTTAGTTCAATAATTCCAGTGCTGAGAATCATGGTTGATCATTAGATACGATTTTCTTATTTAGTGTTCAAAATGTGGTTTGTTCATCGATTTATTGAAATCACCAATGATGAACGTACTTTTTATGTACCACGTAAGAATATATCAAAATGACGTGTGTAAAAGTTTCATAAACACCATTCTGTGCTGATTCCGAAAACGGGAATAAGTCCCCGTGATGTGGTGTTTACGGTTCAAGACTTTCAGATCGGCACTGGCGACACATGCAAGTTAGATTCCTGCTAATGACAAGTCCACGAGATGATGTTCCTGGATTAGCGCTTTTCTGGAGAAAGGAAAGGGAAAGGTATCAGCTAGGGTCATGATCTAGGTATTATCTCAGCATTCGCCTGGTGAAAGTGAAGAAACTCCTTGAAAATATCTGTCAAGATGTCCAGCAGTAGGACTCGAATCTGTGTGTCTCTCGACTGTCCGTATGAGATTAGTGACTGCCATTACTAGTCAAAGAATCTATTAATTACATATCTAATGATTATTCAGCTATTTAAAAACGATTCGATCTTAATTTTTACCACCACCCTCAAAACTGTAAGTTACTGAAGAAAATGGTTAATTCTAATACTTTAGGATTCGGGCGATGTAGATTAGAATATGTTACATACAATCGATATATATATCATCATATTCCGCCGTTTTATATCCACTGCTGGATGAAGGCCTCCCCCCTTTCTTTC
>JAGDQP010006745.1:0-54333 GCA_022664845.1 Lepisma saccharinum | reverse complement strand
TGTTGCTTATTTCCTTACAATTCAAGTCACAGTAGCACGGCGTGTTGTTTTATCACCTCTACAATAAGTCAGCGTATTAACTTTTATCTTTCTTTATAACAAAGAATGGTAATCTCCGCACAAATGATCCGCTTGTTTCAGTTACTAATTCCGAGAGCTAATAAATAGCATCAAGATTCCAAGGTTATTTTTAGAAAATAATTTTTAATCAGACTTCCCACTCTTTATCGCTACTACTAACCATCCTGACTTTTACTATCCCCAAACTACCTTCATGAAACTTGGAGAAAGGCAAATTAACTTAATATTTCAGTTCTATCTCTTCTTACATCTATTAGCTTTAGTTTGTACTCTACTGTTATTATTATTATTTCCTAGTGCATAATGGTTACCATATGTTGTATCTAGGAAAGGCTTTAAATAAATAAATAAACACGAGTGTTGTTTACTTTCCTACAATACAAGTCGAAGTAGCACGGCGTGTTTATTTCCCTACAAACGTAAGCCAAAGTAACAGGGTGTGTTTATTTTCCCTACAATGCAAGTCAAAGCCTACTTTTCTGGCGTGCTGCTTATTTTCCCTACCCCCTGTGTTGTTAGCGCAATCACTATTTAAGACTTAGTGAGCTATCGTGGAATTAAAACTTAACACCTAAAGGAAACGGGATCAACTATATAATTGAGAGGGAGTATTAAATATATGCAATGGAATGGACTGTTGTGGAAAATCAAAGTAAAATTTTCTCCCGACAGCGACATTGGTTAAACAATATTCCATTTACCACCGGGTGACGAGTTAGTGTCGTTACATGCATTTCCCAATGTGGATGTCTACTGTATTTGTCTGTACATTTCGATCATCTTTGTATTACGTTGTCTATTGAAAAATGAATGGGAAAAGGATAGTTCTGGTTCTTAATTAAAGTAACATCCCGGCAATCGTCTGGTATGATTCAGGAAACAAATGGAAGAATATGTAAGACTGAAACCTAGGAACTACCGATAACGAGGAAAAATAGCCTCCCGTTGATCCACTACCCTCGGTCCCGCTGACAAGTGGAAACATGAATAGTTACACGCTCCGTGTTTAGAACCCAGGATCTTCACAATATGAAGGGCACACATGTACCACTCACCTCAGTAAACTACATTTTTGTTCCATGAGCCAACTAATTAGTATAGTAACATTCAAAAGAAAATATCCCTGCACTCACCTTGTACTCCGACGTCACAAGCACCCGTGACTCTGAAAAATAGAAGAAAGAAAACCATTATTAACATATCGGTTTTAGATACATATTATAAACAGGATGTTGGGAAAATAACCCACCTAAATTATGCCACCATTTAGGTGACATAATAAGAATGAAAAGAACAAACTGTCTAATTAAGGGGTAGGAAAATAGGTCCTCTTGTAGTTCTAAAGTGCAAAGCGGTTTTAATATCAATACGATTGCAGCGCAAAATATAAGCAAAAGGACGTGAGTAGCGGTGGCTCAGTACAGCGCTCACCTCTGGTGCTTGGGGTCGTCGGTTCAACTGCTGCTCGTGTCATGTGCGGGATTTGTGGTACACAAATACCGCGTGCGTGGGTTTTCTCGGGGTTCTCCCGGTTCCTCACACTTTCTTCATTCCACCAATTCATCGCATCACTATCAATCGAGCCTGAGCCAAAGTTGCCTAAAAGTTTTAAAAATTAATTCAAATAAGCAAAGTAAAGTAAAATAAAGGAAACTTCGTAGAAAAGATTGGAACTCGTATAATGCTTTCTGATTATTATTTTTTTTTTCATTAAACTTGAAAATATTCTCGGAAAATAGAACAAGTTGGGAAAACGATTTTTTTAAATATATCACAAAATTAAAAAAAAAATTTAAAGCAAAAAGCATTCTGGAGGTTCTGACTAGTAAGGGAGAACTGAGATAACATTAACGGTTTCTTAGGCCTTCTCACAATCTATTATATAACCACCCATTAGACTAAGGATGGTCACCCATTTTCGGAAAACCGGAAAGGATTTGTTTTTATTTTATGTTTTAGAAGAAAAAAAAATATCGGTGAAGAAAAAGCTGCAAATAGGGACATTCTTTAGCATGCGCTGCTCACTATGTAAGGAAAACAGAAAAACTAGCAAAACCTAAGAAAAAGATCAAACTCTCCGAAGGCTTGAGAGACCGTTATCCCATTATCAGGAATCATGAGAAGGTATTATTAGCATAGACCTCATAATAGATAGACTTATCACGCTTCCCCATTTCTGGCTGCGCTAAAACTAATGGGGTTTTGTTCAGAGCACGCGATTTTGAATCAATCCGCTAGGTAGCTCTGCCATAGACCTCACAGTAGAATATGACGTCTATGGCAGAGCTACCTAGCGGACTGAACAAAAATCCATCAGTTTTAGCGCAACCAGAAATGGGTAAAGTGGTAAGTCTATCTATGATGAGGTCTATGGTATTGTCGAAGTACGAGCGCGAGGGTAAACAATACCGTTGGCCAGAACATAGGTAGTTGAAATGCACCGTTGTTTTTGACTCAGACGCGCTGATGTAGGTGTAGGTGCGAAAATATGTCCAAAAATGTAGTGGTGCTCCAAAATATCAGACGTAGAAGGGCAGATCTATCATCAGAAGTTCCATTCTTAAATCACAGTGGTTCTGTTACGGAGCATTATGATAATGGTGGAAGAAATAACAGTAGCTTGCTTTTAGTGTTTTTCTTGTAATCCCAGAAGCACTACACTTACGAATCTGTAAATAAAATACTGGTAAATGATGTTCACACGGGTGTACCAATTTCTTCGTTTCTTTCGGAAATGACTATCCCTAGTGTAGAACATGACATTTTATTTTGTGGGACTAACGTATTTTATAAGAATCACCCTGTATATACTTATTTATTTATATCCACAAACACGCCAACTTTCTTTCATTTCGCTGCTTTTCAGATGACGCAGTAGAATCGCTGAAAAGCTTGCTCGCTCACTCTCTCTTTCTCTATATCGATTAATAAGAGACTGCAGCAAGCGAAGATTTCACGTCATTGTGGGGAAATGGGAAACGAGAGCGATGACAACGCCCCGCAGAGGACTTCCGAGTTTGCGACCACTCCCAACTGGCACATACGTATGCACCACACGACATAAACACGAGGGAAACGTCAACAACATAAATATAACAACAGCATATCGGATTCTCTCTCTCTCTCTTTATCGTTATGCTCTTCTCCGTTGGTGTAGATCCAATCCTTATTATAAATATTGCCGCAAAATGTATAGAGTAGATCGGGAGAAAATGGTACACCTTTTATATTTACTGTACACTCAGCTTCATGGAAAATACTGACGATAAAAAAATATTGAAGTCGGAAAAGTTGGCAACATTGTCTGTCGTACTAGTTCAAATTGTTATTGTACGTAGCTCGCTTCAGTGTTGCCAACTTCTTCAATGTTTAATTCCACTTTGATTTTTTTTTTGTATCGTACACTTCCTATGGATCTGAGTATACCGTTGCTCGTGAAGAATGGCAGAGAACACTGTTCTACGTTAGATGATATCCTTTACCAAAGTCTGCAACGAGTTATATTTCAACTAGATATTAGTCACCGGGAAAAAGATATTCTTTTCGATTGAAAGTAAATGGGCTAACTCGCAGTACGTTGAAACTACGTACTCAAAAGTTAAGTCGGAATCTTATTCCAGCCATGTTTTTGTGCCATAGCACATGCCCCCTCTTGAATGGTTTTTAAAAACCTGTTTTCGCTCTGGAAGCTAAACGTCACATCGGAGAAAAGAAAATGGATATGATTTTCGGACTTGTTGTTTGTCCCAACCTTCCATTTTTTTGGTGCGACAGACTAGTTCTTGCATATTGAATTTTTTCAATCTCACGAACAATAACTCGTACAACTTGAATTATAAAGCCACTGTCAACAGAAAAATCTGTCATCTTTTCTCATCTACGTGAGAAGTCTTCGGACTATTTAAGTGACGTCATAACCACTTTTATGTCCTATTTCCTGATTAAACAAATTTTCCAGACACAAGTAGTGTTCGTTGGTCACTAAAGTATTGCACACTCCTATAAAAATAAACATATCAAGGTCACTGATTTAAGAGAAAATCTCTCTCTCTCTCTCTACGGTTGCCATAGTAACAACGGAAATAACATCATGCCTTAACTACTTTATAGCCTACATAAACATGGTGTGTAAAACGTGCCAATTTCAAGTTAAATGGTCCCTCAAAGGGAGAATTTTGAAAATTTAATATAAAGGTATTATAACTGAACTGAAAATGCCACAAAAAGGTCAAAATTCAACTTAACATTGGCAACATGAGAACACGTGGGTTCAAGCCTTCTTTGCCGGTCATCATGGCTTAAACTTTCAAAGATTTTAGTGTTTCACCATGCGAATGCCTGGATGGAACATTAACTACGATGTCTCGTAGTTACTTTTCCCGTTCCAGAAAGGGTGCCGTGTACTGAGCGCACGTGTCTTGAACGCACAAGCCAAAATCGTGGACTGAGCGCACAAACAGGTATCTGGCGTGTCCTGAGCGCACCGCAAAAGGTTGGGCAGGAGGAGGGTATTTTGTGAAAAAGTAATGTGAGTGATGAAGGGAACTGGTAGAATGACAAAGTAGGAGGAAACGGGAGAACCCCGAGAAAACCCACGAGCACGATAGTGTCCACCACAAACTCACGTGGTGTTATGCTATGTGGTATTCTAGTTTCAATGTTACACATTGTCCAAAAACCGAGTGGAAAACCTATGAAGGGCTTGTTACTTAGAAACGACTTGGAAACCAAGCCTCAGAGGACAAAATGTCAAAGAGTATTTTAGTTTTAGTTCTACATGTAGCATCACCTGGCGAAGGTTGTACTAAAAATTATGAATTCCGGCGAACAATGCGAAAAAAGTACTTGACAGTATAGAAAATACAGAAGGATATTCAAATACAATACCCTTTTATTTTAGATACATTACTTTTATTCTCTGCATAACTTGAAAGAAATCTTTAATATTTTTTATCTTTAGTGTACTTTGTGTTAAAAAATGGATTTGTAATCATAAGGGGAGCTAGTTATAACGAAAGTGGAAGGTATTTGAGGGCAATTAAAAGTTTATTTTTAGTAAGAGTTACTTTTGTTGTTCAACTTTCGACAGGGTCTTTTGAACCTATAAGAGAAGGAGAGAGTGTGGCCCTTCACTTATTCAGAATTTTTATGCATGCTGTCAACCGAGATGTTTCACAGACAGAGCTGTGTGTGCCTAGGTACAGTACTTCCAGATATTGATTTTGAATGAATTTCCGGCAGTTACCAATTTAGTTTAGGTACAGAATAGATCTACCTTCATCCGCTTCTATTTAGCGAATTTTCAGCACTAAAAGGCAGATTTTGATGCTTCGAAGAAACGGGTTTGAAAGTGCTTCTTTTGAAATTATATTGCTGTTAAATTATTTCTGAAATAGTATTGTAATTTTGCTTAGACATTTGCTATTCACATGTGTTCAGTAGCTTAAAATAGTAGGCCTACACTGATACATGACAATGTGTACCGGTTCAGGTGCTCTGAACACCAGTAGCCACAGACTACCACGGTGGGTTAGAAGAAGACGGTTTTCAGAACAACTGCCGCTGGAAACCAAGACAATAGCTCGAATCCAATGAATGGAATTGGAATGACTTCAGTGGCGAGTATGAGGGCCAATCCTGAGTGGTCGAAATCTCCCGTTGAACGTTGGGGACATTTGGAGTACATCAATATTTTCTAATACACACAATACGAAATGACATGAGGTTTAGAACTGTCTAGTCTCATTTCACATCTCTTTGCGCTTATGACAGGAGACGAAACGAAATTCAGACAAGTTTAGAAATCCTACACTATATCTATTTATAAGTACACTGACTAACTGGTGCCTAATACCTGTACCTATTCATTATTTTTACTTCGATGTTTCTAATATGTCTAACAATGAAGAAATGCTTAGGCTACTACATAATGCTCCCATGGATTTTGTGTCATTGGAAAAACTGGCTTGGATTTTGTCCGCTTGAATTCTGTCCCCGCCCTTTTAAACACGTCGTTGTACGTTTTAGTTTGTTAAAACAGCCAGTCCTAAGCCTGGCTAAAGTATGAAGGAAGGATTCAATGTCATTACATTTCACTGCTTTGCAAGATAGAAGCATCTTATTATTCAATCATATTAAAAATTATGATGATGCTAATGAAAATAATAAGTTGCAGTTTACAGCTCTGTTTCCTTCATTTGCAGTTATTAAAGCATGAACATATTACTATTAGTAGTAGTAGAGGTGGTGGTGGTCCTTCTTCCTAGTGAAGCTAAACAAAATTTAACTTTCACGGACCAAAGCTCGTTTTGTACTGCAATAATGGGTACAATTAGTTTTGAAGAAATGCTATTAGTAGCCTCTGGATTGTGTGCAGACACTTTTGGGACAGAATAATGTCCCAAAAGTGTCCGGACACAATCCTCAAGTTATTACTAACATTTCCTTAAAGCTAATTGTACCCAGTATTGAAGTACAAAACGAACTTTGGTCCGTGAAAGTTAAATTTTGTTTACCTGCATGGGATTTTGAATAATTGACGTAAAAAGAAAAAGGCGGGAAAACCCACTGCGATTGAGCCTTAAAATTACGCCGACAAACTTCGGGAGATGATTCCAAACAATGAAACCAAGAGAAAAGTTCCTCTGACAAATTTTCGACATGTCCATGGTTTAGGAACTACAGGCTGCCGAAAGCGTGGGAAAATGAACTTTTAGAGCTTCATATTTCTAAGCGAATAGTAGAGCTGATGCGGCATGGTACCTTCACAGACTTTAAACCTGCTGTATTTGATTTTTTTTTTTTTTTTTTCAAAATTCCGCAATGGGCAAGCAAGGGATTCCACAAAGGAAGTAGGTGATTCCTGAAATATTTCTGAAGTACAGAACTAGAGGTATATCGAAATGAGCATGAATTAAACGATTTCCCGTGTGAGTAAAGATGACACACGTCATCCCCAGCATCCAATCAGACAATGATATTCAATCTCTTTGATAACAAATAAATAAAACTTTGGATGAAATTATGCAATTCTTACTCCTGATGTTTATGCAACCACGCTTTCTTTTATATCGTTTGGTGTATGGAATCTGCTTGAAATATCGACTTGGCGCAAACGAATTATTCTTTCCTGGTGGGAAACCGCCCCATTCATTCTCATTTCAACCAAGATTTACTTCAGAGAATTTCTGGGAATTCCTTGCGCGCGAATTTTAAAATATGTATGTTTGGATAGTGCAGATTCAAAGTTTTTGACAGTACCATGCCGCATCAGCTCTACTTTTCGTGATGTTAGAAATATGAAGCACTGAAGTTCATTTTTCCACGCTTTCGGCGGCCTGTAGCTCCGAAACTATCCACATTTCGACGAACTTTCGTCTTGTTTTGATGTGAGGAACCACCTCCAAAAGTTTGTCGGTGTAATTTTAAACCACGCTGTATATATCGAGGGTGTTAATGAACAATACCGACAAACATCGGAAGTATTTCGCAACGTAAGGACGGACTGAATATGGTTTAGTAAGGAAAACACAGAAACCTCCAGTAAAATGCAAGAATCCACCATAAACATTGTTCAAATGGACATTGAGCACTACTTTGATTTTGATTTGTTAAACCGTCACCGCTTGCGTCATTATTTATCATGATATGACGTCATTTGTGACGATGCAACAGTTATTTCGAGTGACTGTGGCTCCGAAAACTAGACATATTTTGAAATTTCTTCACAATAACTTTTTTTTTTTCCTTTAATGTGAATAATTACCTCCAGAAGGTTTGTAGGTGTTATTCATTAACACATTATATATAAAGTGATGGACATTTTGAACAACAGACTATCTTTGTAAGATATTTTAGCAATATTTTAAATAGTTTTGTCGACATCTCGTATTTTTGGGCCTAAACTAGTGATTGTAAAAAAAACTGAAAAAATGAACGCCGGAAAAAGGATTTTTTTTCTTTCCTATCTTGGGGCAGCTAACGTCATTTATTCTTTACTAAATTGTTAAATTTGGTACAAATATACGCTTAGAATAATAAAGTCTGCATTGGGACTGTAAGAAACAAAACTGTGTTCCATAAATGTATATTCAATCGATTCCCGCTTGCAGCCAATGTCATCTGTTGCACTGCGATAAGACAATCTAATGCAGCGGAAAACTTGTGTTTCTTGCTCCATTTTAATAACATCACTAATCGTAAACTTTTGAAATATATATTTTACGAAGTAAATACTTTCTTATAAATATGATAAACCCGTTCGAACTCTGAACAGTTCCAGGGCCAAGTAGGGGTAGTGGACTATATGAAAGCTACTAATAACTTATTTTGTAAGATATTTAATTTATAGTCCAAGAAAACATTTTTCATATTTAAATACAATGTTTTCTGAATACTTTTGGGAGCTCTGTTATATAGAGGAAAAAACATAAGAATGTCACCTTAAAATGGATTTCAAAGAACTGGCTGTTATAGAAACGTGAGTCGTGGTTAAACAACTTATTTTACGCTACTTTGAATAGTATATGTGCTACTAAAAATTAGAACGTTTTATGCTACTATGAGCACACCTAAAGACTTATATTACTCTACTGCTCATTATATATTGATAATTGTTCGAAATATTTAATTTAGAGTATTATGATCAACGAATATATTTTGTGTATGAAACTATATTTTATTAGCAGCATTCTGTCATTCTATTTATTGCCTCAGTATTCCAGAAAATAAAACACATTCCTCTCTCTTTACTATTGTAAAATAAATTACTATCACTTTATTATTAATGTGTAATGAAATGCCAAACGGATCTTGGTTATATACTCACCTATAATTACAGTAGCTCATATGGACAGAATCCAGATCGGAGAGGCAAAAAGCATAATGGGTGAGTCCCACAAATCTTTAATATTTTTACAAATCGTTAAAAAGTTTTAAGAGCCTTGAATTACATAACATTCGCTAAATTATTCACTAAAGTTGGTAAAAAAAAAATACCAGTTAAATAATGAATATTCGTGACGAAAAAGCTACAAAAAAAAATCGTCAAAAGAATCGTTTTTTTTTTCTCGAAATTTCTGTTATTTTTATTTCGCCCTTTAAAAATTATTAGTTTAGACCATTTCTATTATCGTAAATTTAATTTTAACTAGCGTGCTTCTTTGTTTCAGTTACAATCTTGACTCGAAGTTGTCAAAATTTCCAACTCGATGGACAATTCTCTATCTAGCAAACAGAACGTTTCCGGTCCACTGTTTCTATGTGTTTTTTTTTTCTTTCCGCGCTTATACTTAATCCTACGATAAACCAAAAACAAATCCACAAAACCGCACACTAAGTGAAGGCTGAACTTATATGGAAGAAGCTGTCACCATCACAAATATTCTAATTCTACTAATTTAATTATTTTTCTATCCAAACAAAAAAAATGGAAATAATATTTCTTGAAAAACCATTAAGTGTGGTTCAACTGTAAGCTCATTGCAGATATTCTTGTACATTGTAGCTACTCCTAGAATGAATACTTCACCGGCAAGGTCATTACCAAAGCGATCGGTTAAGGGAAATAAACATCGCGGAATGTATACTAAAAATTTCGAATGTCGTTAAGGATACAATCCTCAAGAAGACTCTGGCTATAAAAACACGTAAGCAATTGAAAACTGTTGCTTTATGTTCTACACAATAACTGAAAGCTTCTGTTTGTGTTGTCTTTAACTGCCATACTCTGTCCACTGGAAAACAATAGCTAAGGTCTTAGAAAAGATCATGTCAGAAATTTAACATGACTCGGAATTCGAACTAATGACCTCAAGAAGGGTTACTCGCAATTCTTGATCAGGACCTCTGGCTATGAAGGACAGGGTCAACAGTGTTAAAAATCTCACATGGACAGAACGGGTGAGTATCGAACTGACAACCCCTGGCACTCGAGATGAGTGTGCTATCCAAGCACCACTGTGACCGAGGAAGTATTTTGGTATAAATAAAGATACGAAAATTGAAAATGAGATGCCAAGTTTAGCAATAACGAAATGGAACATTTTATATATATATATATATTATTTGTGAAGGCGAAAAAATAGAGTTGAAAATGTTTTGTAAGAATGGTGTTGAAAAGCGGAAAAGTGAGTTGTGTGAAAAGGTG
Organism: Lepisma saccharinum; assembly: GCA_022664845.1. Taxonomy (NCBI): domain Eukaryota; kingdom Metazoa; phylum Arthropoda; class Insecta; order Zygentoma; family Lepismatidae; genus Lepisma; species Lepisma saccharinum. The sequence continues at coordinate 44,105 of JAGDQP010006745.1, read as the reverse complement.
ACGAAAGAGAGGGTGAAATGAACATGAAGACAAAAGAAAAGAGTATGAGAATAACGTAATGAAATGCTAGATAAACTAGATTGGAGAAAACCTATACAGGAGATAATAAAGAAGCAAAGACTAAAAAAAAGGTCAATCATTATTACTAAGCAATTACATGATTATTCTATCAAAATTAATTTCTATTCTTACGAATTTCTATTCTTCAGTGTGTTCTTAGCCCAAAAAGTTTAAATAAAACTGTAATCAAAAAAAAATTTACGAACACTTTTGGAGGAAGTCAGTAAATAGATTACAATCCGGTGGAGGATACCAAGAAATAGCTGTGAGTAATTTCGGAAGGTAACACCAGGTGGTAGCACAGTCATACTTCGTATTGAGCCAGTAAGCAACGTCACTGATCACTGAGGGTGCGTCAGTGCCGTCTCGGAACTTGGAAGTTTGAACCGAGAACCTTTTTTTTTCTCGGTTTTTAGAACTAAGGATTCGGGTCCTGGAACTGGGTACTCAGATTTGGAGTCTGGAACTGGGTACTAGAATCCGAACCCTGGAACTTCCAACTCAGATCCCGTTCCTGAATGGAACTTGCTACTCGGATCTGGATTCTACAATCTGGTTCTCGGATCCGGATCCTTCAACAAAGTGCTTGGATTAGGATACTGGAACCAGATGCCTGGTTCCCTCAGAACCGAATCCCAAGATCCGCTGCCCCCCCCCCCCCTACACTAACCCATCACACTTCTCATTACAGATATTAAAGAAATCAGATGCACAAGTAGAAAATTCTGACGCTATCAGGACATATTTTTAACAAAATGTGTACAAAAAAAAAAAAAGCCTAAGAAAAGTGAATGCGAAATAAGAAGAACAGAATAAGTGCACAACATTTTCCCGTTCACAAAGATATGATCAAGTCCTGTCACTTCTGACTACATATTTTGAGTTGTGCTCAAATTAATAAGAAGAAATTGTGTACAAAAAGTGTTACAGTATAAGATTAAAAGCTAAAGTAAAAACGGGGCGAATAGAGTCGGCTAAAACAAAGGATCTGCCCCTACTGACAGACCATTAATGATAACTGATGATCAAGAACTGTATTACTTCTCAACTTCACTTTTATTTTCTTGTTTCTGAAAGTACGACATCACCTACCTCTCTCAATTCAACAAAACGTCTTGTTTAGAACTGACAGAAGCCACTGTGTGAGAGAGGAGAGAGGAATCTCAATACAGCAGCTGGACAACTTGTTTATTCTTCACATGGGGCGTAGTGGTGCAAACCGAAGCACCTGAGCCCATGAACTTTCCCCCAAGGATGAGCGTGATCTCACCACTGATCACGTTCAAAGCACCGGAAACAGCGCACAAGTCACTGGTTTTACAACTGGTCTTTATATCTTCGATTTTCAATGTCAGACAAAATCTGCCAACGAGATCATTCTTGGCTGGCGCCACGAAACCAACGTTCCATAGAGAGAAAAAAAACGTTTTGTAAAAACAAAAATGGTATAAAAGAAAGGATACGATAAACCAGTCACAAAGAGAGAGAGAGAGTCTTGAGACGCAGTTTTTCTTGCCTAAGGAGAAGTAAGATCAAATTCTATTGCATTTAATGTATGCAGAGTTGTGTAATATTCGAAAATCGATTTCACTAATATCGAGGGTGGCACAGGATCTAATTAAGACCCCTATGGTACTCCCAAAGCTTTTGATCCTTAGTCTTCTGTTCATCGTAACAGACACTGTACTAACACGCAGCATTTTCCAAGGAATAATTTTGTAATTTAAAAAGAAAGCCTCATTCCTTAATGTATATTTATTTAATAGAAAAAAACGTCCAATTTTATTATTATTATGAAGACATAACGAAAGAGCACAATAATTCTCGATCAAATCTACCGGTAACACCAACAAATACCACCCTGCTTGTCAGACTGAGATACTTTGAATATCTCGTTGCTTATACGGACCCTACGGATTATTTATTTATTTATTTGGGAATAAGTTCCAAATACAGCACATGTCAGCCATTTTACATAGAAACATTAACATAAATTAACAACACTAAAAATATAAACAATATGTACATCATCATCACGATAACAATATTTACAAATACAATTTGTTTATATGAGCCCTTGAGAGTGCTCTCAGAAGCAAACATATTAAATGAATGTCTGTGGGACACAATTCTATTTCGTAGCTATCCTATTTATGAGTGACTTTTGAACCAAGTTTATTCTGGGTTTGTTTACATAAAAGAAGACTACATTTCGTATTCGTCTGATAGGTACACGAAAGTTGATTTATGACCATAAAGTCTCACAATGAATATTGCCTTTAACAATTTTGTGGGGGAAAAAAAGAAAAAAAGATGGTCAGCATTGTTGCAACGAGCTCGAGGTGGTTTTATATTCAATATTTTCATTAAATCCGCATTAGAGAACGCACGTAATTCGGAAACTCTGACGACTATAGCAACAAAAGACATTTATAATAGATGCGTGGGATCTTACTGTTAGTAAGATGCGTGGGACATGCCATGGACCATATAGGTGAGCAATATTCAATAGTACTTGTAAAACAAGCTAAGCACAGACTGACTTCGATTATTTTTAAGGGGGAAGAGAGAGAGACCGACCTTGACCCGTCCTGTATATAGATGAAATACCTTTAAAGTCTCCAATACATCCATCCATGAACCAGTCAAGATTCAAACACGAAGCCTCTTGGACGTTAGCCAGGCACGCCAGACTTTTGACTTGAAACCAAAGAGTCCGGTCCATGGTCATAAATACATTTTGGAAAGAAAATCAAATACAGTATTTGTATTTAAAAAATATGAACGAACTCCTCTTGTCCAATTTATCGATACAGATATTTGCTTTTAAATATCTAGTGTAGTAAAAAGTAATCCATTATTTTGCCAATAGATGGCTTCAGTGATCTGTAGCTCGCGTTGTATAAGTCCGATCGGGTTCAACGAGATGCCGTTCAAACGATGAGATTGCGTACTACAAACACTGTTCAGATAGTTGTGATGAGTTGACTCAGTGTTGTGTGAGCGCGCGTCAAAATGGACACTAGCAAAGAGAAAATACGCTATATTTTACAGTTTTTCTTCGATAAAGGCGAAAACGCAAGCCAGGCGGCTGCAAATGTGAATAGTGTTTATGGTCCTGATACTGTAACAGCCAATCACGCGCAATTTTGGTTTCGTCGATTCCGTGCCGGTAATTTTGACGTCAAAGATGTACCACGCACTGGAAGGCCAAGTGTCGAAAATGTCGATAAAATCATGGACATTGTCGCGTCCGACCGTCATGTAAGCACTGTTTCGATTGCCCAAGTGCTAAACATTGCACAAAAAACCGTGTGGAACCATTTGCATAAGGCTGGATACACAAAGAAGCTTGATGTATGGGTGCCACACGAGTTAACGCAAAAAAACCTCATGGACCGAATTTCCATCTGCGAATCGCTGCTGAATCGCAACAAAAGCGACCCATTTCTGAAGCGGTTGGTGACTGGTGATGAAAAGTGGATCACTTACGACAACGTCACGCGAAAACGGTCGTGGTTGAAGCGCGGTGCGCCGGCGCAAACGGGATTGGCGTGTTTGGTGGGATTGGCAGGGAATTATCTACTATGAGCTGCTCCCCTACGGCCAAACCCTTAACTCGGAACTATACTGTCAACAATTGGACCGTCTGAAGGCAGCAATCGCCCAGAAGCGCCCAGCTTTGGCCAATAGGAGAGGCATTGTGTTCCACCAGGACAACGCCAGGTCACACACATCGATAGTGACTCGCCAGAAGCTCCGGGAGCTTGGTTGGGAGGTTCTTATGCATCCACCTTATAGTCCGGACCTGGCACCGAGTGATTACCATCTGTTCCTGTCCATAGCGAACACGTTTGATGGTGAAAAATTCGCTTCAAGAGAGGCTTGTGAAAATCGACTGTCTCAATTTTTTGCCAATATGAGAGAGAGGCAATATCAAGGGCTTCTATGAGAGAGGCATCATGATATTACCTTCCAAATGGCAACACGTTATCGAACAATACGGCGCATATGTGACCTAAATCGGATCATTCTAACTATGGGAAGTCAAGCCTTCAATGTCATGCAAAAATAATGGATTACTTTTTACTACACCATATATTACATATTGAAGATTTTATAATATATACGAATTGGGCACTATTTTAATAGATCTATGTTTTACAAGTGTAACGCGTTACGAAGTGTACCTATTTTAAGTACGGGACTAATCTTCGACGTTTATAGGCACTATAAAAATAGTAATTCTTTTTCTTCAGGAAGACTACAATGAAATTTGAATTTGACAGCCTACGTTGTGCTTCAAAACAAACAAACAAAAAAAAAATTTTTTCATAATATATTCTGCCTACTTATGAGTCAACTCCAGTTAATATGGACCAACCGGCCGTAGCTCAGTTGGTAGAGCGCTGGCTTCACCTTTCGGAAGGTCCTGGGTTCAACACCAGCGGCCAACCATCCTGACAGGTTGTTCCAGGGTTTTCGTCAGTCACACCAGACAAATGCTACCTTCAAATTAGGTCCTGGCCGACTCTTCCCGCATCCTTTTCCTCCTACCCTATCCCAACCTGAGTCATAAATGCCTGAAGGCCATAAAATAAATTTAAATTCGAGCTAACGTGGCACGCAACCTTGAAATCTGCAATTCCCTCACTGTCAAGAATAAATATTTTTAGTACATTGCAGTTCATTAAAATTAGTATAATTCCTTGCACCGCCGAAGATTACAATAGCACATGTACCGATACTTTTGTAAAGCTACTATCTGTATCACAAATAACTTTTCACGCATACTTAAAACACGTTGTCAATTTGCTTCCAAAGATCACATAACTCGTCCGTTTTACTCAAGGACTTGATAGTCTGAACATAACAGTGAAGTTTACAGAGCGTTTCGTCTTATCGGCCATTGTCAACGTTTTTCGCTTCTAGATTGTTTAATTTTTAATGTTTGTATTCATTATCTAACATCCTTTCTTTACAGTTATACCAGTTTCGCTAGGCCTATCTCGTTGTTATTCTTCCTTTGACAATCACTGCTATGTAAACGCAAATAATTTTTCTGTCGCAAAGTTCTCAAGATGAGAATCAAGTAACCAATTTTGGTTTCGGTTTATTTTACAGTTCTTCTTGACAGAACACAATGTATGCAACAACCAAGGCCATCTACATGTAAAGGCCTAACGGCTTAATAAGTGACGTCACCAACACAAGGCCGTGCTAAGTTTCATACGATGTTACAATTTTCGGTAGTGTCGAGCTAACAGTCATTATTATTGGCCTTCTATTCGTAGCGGTACATTCTTCAGGCCTCGTTTAGCCTTCTCCAGTCATCACACCGTAGTGTTTTACTCTATACTGTCTCTGCATTACATTCGCTCTTTTCTCTTCAATCATGCCTTCAGAATAGTTTAGGTAAGCAATGTCATTACCAGTTTCTTTTCCACTTCGCCTCTAGTTCTTCTCTAACCTACACTTAACAGTATATCTTGATTACGTTACTTCTGTACTTTCGTTCTTCTCCAGGACCACATTTCGAGAACCGAATATTTTGTCATGATTCAATACATTCTTCTCTCATCTTCGTTCATCGGTCATCAGAAAACCCCCTTCTTTCTCGTGAATGCCTCTTTCGGTATGCGATTCATCTTTGTTTTTTATACTTAATTGAACTTCCATATTTCTGGAGAGGTCTGAGTCAAAGATGCCTAAAGGTCATTAAATACAGCTGAAATCAACTTCATTTATGGACCAAACAGAACATGGCAACCACGCACTGATACAACCATTTCGAGGTTCATTAAGTTCCCGCATTACTTTTTTTTTTTTTTTAAGAATCATCAAAGACGAAAGACAATAGATATGACAATTTTGGAAACGGGGACAACATAGTGCTTATGAAACTCCATGATTTGAAGTAACAAATGTTTTAAATCATTCATTTTAAGCGAGATAAAACTGACTGCCAGCAAGAGATGGCGTCATAAGTTGATCAGTCCTCACCCAAAAAATAATTTCTTTGAAACAGTTGTCACTTCATATCATAGATTTCCAAAATTGTAATATTTCCTCTTTATTATTATTAAAAAAAAAAAAAAAAAAAAAAAAAAAAAAAAAAAAAAAACCCTGAAAATGTGGGAGTGAGTTTTAGTACTGGGCTATCGAATTGTATGATCCGAGATTCGCGTAATAACTGGTTTAAGCACAACCAGTTATAACGAATTTTACAGGACTGGCGATTTTATTTCGTTCTAACGAAAATTTCGTTATAATGACGTTCGTTGTAAAGAATTTTTACCTGTACAATTCTTTCTCATTTTGTTAGGAACGGCTATTGATAATACTGTACATGCAAGCTGTTGTATTGCAAGTCGCAACCAGTGCACTCTGCCAAGAGGTTTCCTGGGAACGATTCGAGAGATCCAGTCAAAGAAGGGGGAAATTACAAGCCACAAGGCTATTGACAATCGATTGAATTCTTTCCTTTACAAGGCTTCTTGTGCCGACCTCTCTAATGGAGACGGAAGCGGTACACAAGGACTGAAAGAGGATCCAACACACAAGGAAAAAACGTTAAATATATAAATGTGTTCCCTTAAACCAGAAACTTGGTCAACACACTACACTGTAAACGATACGCCTAATACTTATTTTACATATATTTTTCCCCTAGTTTTCTGCTGAAAAACATTTTTAACAGTACAAAGAAAATTAACCAACATTCTTAAATGTGTACGCTCATTTCCAAAAACTTCTTTCCCCCACCTGCAGATGGCTCTGACCGCTTAAGCTTATTTTCTTAAAGATCCTGGTAAACTGAAATCTGATTGGTTCAGCATTTCCTGTTAGCTGAAATATGGCAGCATGAACCAATCATAAGCTTCCATTTTCTTATGATGTTTAAGATATTAAGCTATTGATATCAGAGACATCTGCCGGTCAGGTAAGAAACTTCTTCGAAGCCAGAAAAAAATGCGTACATATTTACAAATGTTGTCCAATTCTCTATATATTTATCTGCGGTAATGTAGACCAGAAGTATCGGGGAGCATCATTATGCCGATCTGAAGCAAAATTTTGACCGCTTTTTGCGCTCATGAGTTTCCTTTTTTTCTCCATAGATTTTGCTTACAATATATACTGATAATTAACCCAGGTTTACTAATTTAAGTATAACATTTCTTCAATATATAGGACGAAAAGTGACGATTTTTCATGTTTCCATATCTCCGTTAGTTAAACCTATAGATTACCAGAGAGAAGACAAGACCTGCGTTCGATCCCCGCTCCATCAAACTTCTAATTTATTTTCCTAGCCTACTAAAACCGCGTGCAAGAATTGTAATGTGTTGCATATAAAATAGTAATGTGTCTTAAAGAGTTTTAAAGCGATATACCATTTTGTATTCCTTCCTAATTGAAATAATAAGTTGGAAGAACCTCGAACAGCCGTAAGTGTGTATATTTCCCATGTTGCACATCCGCGTTGATCAGTAATTTTGCGTACAAAAATATAATGACAGCCCCGTTTTGATAGGTCAATGAGATTCAGAAAGATGGTGATGCCAGACTGTTTTGAACACGTCACATCTGTAAAGAACAATCATGTGAGTGTAGCGTAAGTAAACCAATCAATATTCGTGATATCCCAGAAAAGGCGTATTCTAACACCTCCCTTTTGAATATATAATGTGTTTTTAATGTCTTTATAATATTGTTGATATCGATATGACATTTTAGTAGCAAGTTTTCTTAATAGAGGGCAGCACAAGTATTCCCACTGAATTCTACACTGTATATCTACCTTTACAAAAGAAATACGTTACGACAGTTTCCGGAAGTTCATGAATAATTCTTTTGCTAACTTCTAACACAGCTGGTCAATTTAGTTACGTTCCAAGTCTTAGGTAAAAGCGAAGAAAACCAACATTCGAAATAATTTTTTACATTATCAGGTATTAGGCTTGATAGGTGTTCACTTAAACTCACAGTTCTCTTGATATCACAGGGGTCTTTGGATTGTAACAGATTTCTGAGCATCTAGTAGATATATCTTCTTTGGTTGTAGAATTAATCTCCGTCGGGTTGCCTAGAACGCTCCAAGTCAAGATGGGTCCACACATCAAGTGAAAACTACAAGAGGCATACGTAAAAAACCCGTTCTAGAGCTTTACTAATATTACTCCTGAGGAGCATCAAAGCATCCAAGGAAGAGATAATATGCTTTGACTGATAACAAATTGCTATCCAAAAAGCAAAACACGTGATATCAAAATTTAAGTATATTATTCTTAATAAATCAGAACTAAATCCGATTACATGTTGAACTGTTGAACTTTACCAGCATAGACTATTTACATTCATGGGTACATTATTTCATCGCGATAGATATCTTTTAACATAAGAGTAAAGACATATAGTATCCCAAAATACATTTAAATATGACATTTCTTAGCAACATTAAGCTCTCTGCATATTGTATTAAACGAGAAACAAACAATTAATCATATTCATTGTACTTGCATATACGACTCTATGATAAAATTGCGCTGCCATCTGTTGACAACCACGTAAACTGCTTCGCACTAAGCAATGACCCGAAATACATAAAACAACAATAAAGCTTTTTCTTTTCACTTTCTATGAATACACAATATAAAATTCAAATCAATTTAAATTAAGGATAACTAAAACAATTTAAAAGTTATAATTCCTTTGTTTAATAAATAAATAACCGTTATACATATTATGAACACTATGGCTTGTCATAGAGCCATATCAGGCTGGGGTTAAAGAGAAATTGAAATGGACATTCCTAGTCGGGATGTGAAATGTATTGTCGAATTTACTGAAAAGTCTTCATAATAATGCTTGATCAGCGAAACAGAGAGTTCTTGGGTCTCAATGACACATTAGTGCTCCCCTGTTCTATTATTATTTTTATTAATTAGTGATTTTCCGAAACTGGCAGGTCCTTTAAGGTACGTTAAGCCCTCTCCATTCATCGCAATGTTGCACTTTCCTTCTTGTCTCGCTAAATGGTTTATCTTCCTTAAAACTAACATCTTGCGAACAGTGCAAGGTCGTTCCTCCACTAGTACAAAGTTCGAAAGTAAGGAATCGGGAAGGAAGCTGTCAGACTCGATATTATAGGTATCATAACGGTATTCACTTGATAAAACGTTTCCATGAATGACCGGCTTGATAAGGATTCAAAACAACTGCATATGTCTTATTCTAAGAGAGACACCTAAGCTACTAGAAAATTCGGCCGCTGTCTAGTGAATCGGGTATTAGGCACATTCATGTGTCTCCACTAAGGTAGTGGAGATGGCCATAATGTAAGGTTCAATCGCGATATTCAACTGGTAGGCTGATAAGAAAAACTTCAGTCCAACTTGAGATTCGAACCCACGAGCTTCAGATAAGGAAGGAATTATACCTTCGACTGACAACGAGCTGGCGCGTTTGATAATGAATGTGTTGCCAAGATAGATCGTGTTCTTTAATGTCTGTCCTATCTGGAAGTAGTTCTATGACTGGAAGGTTCGTGAGCTGTCACTGGCTTCCAGTGGATGAAAATTACGTCCTAAAGACGGGGCCTACAATTTAAAGTGGACTGAGATCCATTACATTCATGTGTCTCCACTGAATATTGAAGCCAGGGTCCACTGATCACAAGTCGTCAAGCGAAACCACACGTTTACCGGTGATATCTGATAAGTTATAGAGAATGACGCAAAAGGTATTTGTGTAAACTACCGTTCATAATAAGCTATAGAGTGACGGTTACTCAAAGTGATTCAACACTTAAAAGCCGGCAGAGGTTTGAGTACTGCTCACGCAGGTCACCGTCAACAAACATTTCTCATATCATTGTCGGGACAATATCTACCAGACGGAAGCCCTGGCCGCCACTTCCTAATCTATTTCCCCGAAAACATCTGCTTCTTGAGGGACAGCCTTAACCTTTACATGCCCTTTGACGTCAATACTCGTCATAGCTCATCACCTAGTATTGTGACGAGACACACTTTCTAAAATTCGAGACGAGAGGAGATTGACTATCTGTCTTGTCTTGAAAAATGTAAACAGAGCTATTTAATTTGTGTCAAGACTTACTCAATCGGAATTAAATATTTATCTTAGAAATCCGTATAACTTCAAAAGAGGGCATTCCTACCAAGAGGAGGAATACCTAAACTTATTTTTAATGATTCTTCGAAGCAGCTTTAATGAGTGAATCCCTTTAATTTCCATATTCCAATTAATTCAATCTTCCTGATTCTATTTTGTGATAGCGCTCCAGACTCGAGTTCAATGTTAAAGCAACGATCGAGGTATCTATGTTTGTGTAAAAGTCCTATGCTATAGAACCATACTTTGCACGTTCTCTGAATCGCAGTTTTAGTACTTAACCATTGTCTTTCTCGTCGCTAACAAAGACAAAACCGTGTCAGTCATTTTCGGTACTGAGTTTCAAAAGAATGCTGGTTTTGACAATAAAATTTAAGTCCCTTTTTGTCATATGATGTTATTCAAACCTAAGCCGTTTTGGCTCCCCTAATCGTATACCTAACAAAACGGCACCTTACAATCCCGCTTATTCTGCCCGTCCAAAAAGTTAGTCTCAAGAACAACAATGTGTAGAAAGTTCGTTTCGATGTTATTGGAAAGGTTTGGACTAGACTAACTCAGAGTTGCCAGAACCGTTTTGCATGGGCCAGTGTTGCGAACCCATTTTTAAAATACAATTTTTCAAATCATTTCCATTACGTAACACCTAGCAGCACCAAACTTGGTATAGCCTAAACATTATTTTACAAAATAAAAAAAAAACATGTGGGTGTTTCCGTTGCCAACCTATTTTAAGCAATAATTTATCAAATTACTGCCATACCGATACATTTATCCGCATCAAACTTGGCATAAACCTTATTCGAAAAATACTGATGAAGTGTCCCAGTTCCCAAGCACACAAGTTGTCAGTGTTGCCAACGTATTCAACTTTTCAAATAGCTTCCAAATCGTTTGACGTATATTCGCATCAAACTTGGCATAAATGTTATTTGACACAATAAAAAAATAATGTGAGTGTTCCCGTCGCTAAGGAGCCTAGTTGTTAGTGTTGCCAGCTTATTTTATAAAAATGGATGTTTTGTGTCTGAGATGCTATCAAGGGGCCTTCGGAGCCTGCGCGACCGTTGGTACAATCGCAGCGCTCGCTTTTTTGCAATCAGAAAGTGACGTAAGCTTTTTTATTTGTTGAACTGGCGAAATGTCAAAATAATTACTTTGGACGAAGTGGAAAAGGATTTAAGTATAAATTTATCATATTTCTCTTATATTGCTAAGTTTTATCATGGAATATGACAGCGGTATCTCTCTCTCTTCATAAATTTGATTTCTCCGGAAATAAATCGAAGCGTTTCCGAGATAAATTGTTGACAGAATGGTATATATAAAAAGAAAGTATGTCCCCTTGGCGAGGAGGCGCGCGCCCCCTCTCTGGATGCGCAACTGGACTTATATCATTGTTAAACGTCTACATCTGCTTCAAAGGTTCGAAAATATAAATAAGTTCGAGACAAGACGAGACGAGCACATCTTATCAAAGCGAAGTATGTCCTTACGAGACGATACAAGCTCATCTTTTCACGACGAGGAAAGACAGCGTGAAGTCTCGTCTCGTCGGCAACATTATCCCCATCTAATTAGGATAGAGGAATTATTTTGATCTTAAGTAATGTTCTACAGCCTGTACAGCCGTAATGAAATTTAAAAAAAAAATTATATACTTTCTTGTGATATAGAATTAATGAATTATTAAAAAAATCTAAATTCAACTGTATATCTGTTTTTTTTAGTTTTTTTTTTTAGTTTTAATATTTGTTCAGGCAATCAAACAAACTTCATGTTTTTTTGTTGTTGTTGTTGTTTTTTTAAGTTTTAGAGACAGCATTCCTTTCATGGTACTGCTATAGGAACTACGTAGATCCGTTTGCATAGTAACGAGACAAACTTTAAAAATGGCGCGGAATGCAAAATGTATCATTAATGATTTTACAGCCTTTGAATTTAATCACGGTTTTATTGGTAATGGGACCAAACTCAGGTCTCATGTAAGAACGGTTGAACCGATTCAAACGAACCATGAATATTTATAGATAGGATTACTGTCAAGCTTCCAAACTAATTACACTTTCCATTGTTACAGAGATTAAATATTTCATTTTTGTTTGTTTCGGTCATGACTTTTGCGTTGGATTGACCAATTTTTTCGCGAAACTGCTTGCGTTTACGAACCGATTCAGCATCGGTTAACGAACTTTAGGGTCGTGGATTTGTCTTCGAACAGATCACCCATTAACTTAATGATAGATGAAGTCCATATGAAAAGTAGGACGACACTGAAACTGATGACAACAAGTACGGAAACACGAATAAGTTCCTTGTGTTGCTAGATACACCGCACTCTGAAACATGTTTTTTACCTTGTATTCCTAGATACACCGCACTCTGAAACATGTTTTTTCTTGTATTCCTAGATACACCGCACTCTTGAAACATGTTTTTAGCTTGTATTGCTAGATACACCGCACTCGGAAACATGTTTTTACCTTGTATTGCTAGATACACCGCACTCTAAAACATGTTTTTACCTTATCTTTGTTCTTTATCACAGAAGCAAACTGACGATCCTCTATCTTTTTAACTTAAGAGCAAACAGTTCAGTTAATCAACAGCAAACAAGAATAGTGAAATAATAAAAAAGAATAGTTACAATAAAAGTTAAAAGCAATTGTTTAGGGCATTGTTCTAGCACAAACTCCACGTATACTGAGGAATGGAACTGAACTGAGGAACAAACAGTAAAAGGAGGAGGACGCATATTAACGTAAGTTACGATAGAGCAGAAAGTTTAAGCACAAGGTGAATTTGAAGGACCAACGGCGGCAAAATGCTAACCACTAATGATGATTATAGTAATGAAGCAGACCCCTGTATCTCTGGAACGAACGAACATACAAGAAAATGCTGAAACAGGTATTTCATTATTTCGAGGAGCTAATATTTTCGGCAAAATGAATTCCATCTCTGACCCCCCCCCCTTCCCCTGAGTAGGTGGGGTCAATTAGAAAAAATAAGTTTCAGGTGGTCGAGTAATGCATGGTTTCACACGTCTTGGTACAAAATGTTCTGCCATCAACTTTGGAATCGATATGTTGCCCTCATTCAAAATGGTGGGGGTCAAAGTTCGAAAATGACCTTATTTTTTATTTACTCAAAAGACTGTAAAAGTTGAACAGAAGAGTACATATAAGATGGCAAATACTTCTACAGCAAACTTATTTTTTTGAAAGCAAGTTTCCAGTGTTGCCATGAGAAACGTGATATTTATTCACATCATTTGCAATTTTCCGAACAAACAGCAATATGAGGAAATGCCAACACACGTACTGCACAATTTTGAGAAACTAACTTTTTTATTATTATTATTATTAAAATGTCCACTCCTAACCAACTCGAACGCTTCTGTTTGACTCTTACAAGCTAAGCAGAAAAGGTGAAGAAAAAAAGTCAGTTTCGAAATCTGATCTCTCGCCATTTTGAATAAGGAGCAACCTATCAAGTCCGCAGCTACAAAATTTTTCTTCCATTAAGACTTTTTAAACGATATTATTCGACTCCCCACCCCTTTGCAATTTGAATTTTTTTTATTTCCTGCCTAACCCCACCTCGGGGACGGGGCAGTTTCTCGTGAGGAAGCTGACTGAGACCTTGAGGACTAAGGACTAGGAAAAACTTTATTTGTTAATTACTGAAGACCCCCACATACATAAAAATTACACTTTCAGTTATTCCTTTCTTTCCTGAATTGTGCGCAAACTCTTCCAGCTTTCCCCTGTGTAAATTTAATTCCACTGCTACCGTAAGAACTTCCGTTCCCGCGTTATGTTACAATAACCATCATTACTTAATATTCCTGTGATTGTCTATATAAACATACCTTCGGCGAATGTATGCATATCAAGTTGGTCAGCCAATGAACCTTCTGGGAGATTGCATTGTTGTGTAACTGTGAATGCAGAACACGAAATTATCCACACACAAAAAAAGCACCCATTGTTCTCTAATCTATCATCTTTGTATGGAGAGTAATCCCCCATATTTTCATGCTGTACCAATAGAGTTATAAGATTTCAATCACATCATGAGAAAATCTTCCGACATACAGAGATAGAAAGAATATTTAATCGCAACTGGAATGCCAATTTTTAATTAACTGTAAAAGTTTCTTCTTGTTCTTCAGTAAATCTGCCCTACGAGAGATTTCAACTGGAGTCTCTCCATTATTCTCAAACCTTATCATCTTCCTTGATCATCTCCAATTTTAATGTATTCAATCATTACAACATTTCTTGTCCTTTCTCTCTATCCTCCAACTTTTCCCTCTGCCATTCTTCTTAGCAGACCATTTCTACTCAATATATATCCAAAACCAAGAAGTTTTTACTCTTTCTTATTACGTCTATCATCAATGTGTTTCTCACTTTTTCTAGTCAGTACTTCATTTTATCGATCAGTTCATTTTACTTTCATTATTTTTTTCTTCACAACCAAATGCTTTCCAATTTATCCTTCTTATTTCTTTCCAATTGCCCCATGTCTCGCTGCCATTTACAACACCACACTCCATACAAAACGTTTAGAGCGAATTACACAAAACATTTCAATCCCGAGGTAAATTAATCCATGAGTTACGCCGGTTTTTCATGTACGCGCTAGCCAAGTTTTTTTGCTTGCGATTTCAATGAATTTTAGCCAATATAAATACTTAAATACGTGTTGCAATTGGCTACTCAGCCAAATCGCAAGCCAATCAGGTGGGGAGCGCGTGTATGAAAAGCCGGCCTTAATCTACGAATCATAGATAAACTAATTATAGATAGCGAACACCCATTCACTCCATATCTGTCATACCACCTGGTTGGTGTCAGTCCAGCCGAAGTAGTAAGTCACGCACAATATCTACGCTTTTAACCTATTGCGGAACCATAAAATCAAGTATCAGATGCTCAACTCACAGTTGGTGCTTTTGTCGCGTTTTAATATTTAAATCGAATACAGAAACAATTCTTAAGGCTCATTTTCTAGCTCGCTTGCGTTACTTGCGATTAGGGTGAAGTGGAAAAAAAAAAGCAATCCTTTTATTTACACATAAAACAACTGTAGTTCCATCATACCAAATAATACCTAACGAGTAATTCTTGTAAACTTTATCTTCAATGCAGCTTCAACGATTTCTCATGAAAAAGCTGCGCGATAGCAGTATGGGTCTAAGTATCGACTTCGGGAAAATTCGGTTTAGGAGGATGAAACAGGGCGTTGTTCGAATAACTCAGTGCTTATCTATCTAGCAGGTGCACGTGTACTTAGTAAGGTACTTCTAGCGTAGGTTTATGAAAATCAAGAGTCCACGTCACATCACAGACACTTCAGCCGCCATCATGAAATGTTCCGGTGACAGCTCCAGTAAAATTCCGATTCATATGACCGATTCATTCAAGGCTATTTATAAGAATAGTTCACATCAAAGGACATGATGTCTGCATCTGTCCTAAGGGGCAGCAGTTACGACGTAATTCAGTATCAATTGGGCTGCGGACCAAGCACGCTCCATTTGGTTGTCTTAGTGATAGAAAAGTTACTAATCTTCCCTAGCGTTCTGTGCGGTTATACGTATCATACGAGCAAAAGTCAGAAGGTTACAATCTGGTGAGGGACAACAAGAAATAGTTTCAAAAGGTGTCAACAGGTAGCAGTACAATCATACTTCCTTCTGAGCCAATAAGCAGCGGCGCCGATCATTGTGGGCGTGTCAGTGTAGTGTGAAAATGGCTACCGTGCTGGAGGAATGAACGGTACAGTAGTGTTGTCAGGTGGAGGGACATTTTCCGGAAAACGGGAAAACCCGGGCCACAAGGAAGGAAAAACAAAAAATAAAATTTGGGAAAGAGAAATTTTAAATATTTAAGTATTTTTCAGTATTTTGCGACGGAAACCTGACAACACGGCGGCACAGGAACAGCGGGGCGGTGGTTCCATGGAGTAATTAAAATTCCTCCAAGGGTGGTTCGTCTTTGGTGAGCGAAAGGTCTTCCTGTCAAGGACATGCGTCCTGTGTATGCGCAGAAGTGTTTGTAGTGTCCGCTCAAAGGTCACCTTGCCGGTAAATTACTAAATGTTTTCGTGGATGATAGAGACGTTGACGGGGAGGTCCAACTGCAGCAACCCAAAGACGTTTATGCACCAGGTATTGGGCGCTTGTACATCGATGTGACAAACGTCTCAATGTAGATGGTGGTTACGTGGAAAAATAAAACTAGTTGCCACGTAAGTACCGTAAACACGGGTTACTTGAGCCCTAAAATCCTACTTGTGCTCAAAATGAAAAAGTAGATCAATGAGCTCGCAATTAAACCAGAGACAACAAAAGAACGTAGTTAGACGTTCTACTGGTAGCTAGGACCATTACTTAGAACTGGAGAAGTTGTTAATGATGCAGAAAGAGCCACCAGAGTGTAGGGCAACGTGTGTTGTTTGGTACTAAATGTTTTTGCGTTTGTACCACCCAGAACTTCTGTGCACAGCAAGTGCACGACATTAGAAATCAGGAAAGAGCATTTTCTAATGTTGCGTTCTTCCACAATCTAATTCCGAATATTTTATTTTCTTCTATTAAGTATATAATTTTAAAATATTCAATGTGCAAAACTTCTGAAGCAAACCTAACAAAAAAACAAACAAAAAAATGGGTTACTTGAGCCCATGTATCCAGATTTAATATGAGCTCAAGAGGCCTGTAAACACTGTATATTGTATTTAAGTTGTTATAGAAAGAATGAATTGTATATTATGCTCAAGAACGTATTTAGGGGTGGGTCCGATCCCTCAGAAGGCAGAATCGTGTGTAAAATAGTATAATTTTAGACATAATGATGCTAATTTTCTATACATTGTACACGCAAACAGTTTGGACCGTTCTGAAACCAATTGCTGGATATGTGACTGATTATGCTTTGATATTAATTCTAAACACATTGCAATATATGATATATGGGTTTCATGTGAAATATTAAGGAATGATGATAGAAGTCGTAACCTACGTTTCGTTGTGTGTAACACTGTTTAAGTTAGTCTTATAGCTTGTTTTCTCAACCTTGTTTGCTACCGCAAAAATAACTTTTTGTACTGACTTCTGTAGCAACAGAACCAGGATCTGGCATCTATTGTATAAGGAAGTGTCTATTATTAAAGAACCTATGTGTTACTTGGTCCCTAATCATTTTGGTATGGCCTGTGAATGGAACAAACTACTATGGGCTCAAGTAATCCACACATGGGGGGTAGCTTGAGCCCAAAATAAAGTTTTTTAAATTTTTTATTTTTAATATTAGACGGTCCAGAAAATTTACATTTTCTTGATCTACAAACCTACATTCATTTATAGTTTCAGCAAATAGCCGTCCTATATCGATTTTTCATCTTTTCATTACTTTTATTTTCACAATTGTACGAAATTTCAAAGATTTGAGCTCAAGTAAGTTTACAGTATTTCTTACATTTTTATTTCTGTAGCCATTTGTACCGTATATACTACATTTCCCTCGTAAAATAAATAAATAAATAGCTACAATAAGAAAAAAAGCGCAGTGGACGCCCTAGAGAACACCCTGACACTGACTGATTCCTAACATTGTCAAAAACCCTAACAAATGCTCAACCTTCTAGATAATAGTAAATAAAACGTGTAAATCCACAAAAATTACAACAAAATCTTGCACGCACAGATAGCTTTTAGACTTATCTAATTTTCAAAAGTTTTACGATGCGTGCACTGGATATTAAAGCTTCCGCGTGTTCTCTTCAACAGTACCGAGACAAGAAAGAAACAAAACAGACACACGCACAGAGAGAGAGAGAGAGAGAGATACATTAAATGATTCTCATATCTACCCATTCAGTCAGGTGAATCTCCCTGCAGTAGAGGTTCCCCCACACGTGCCCTTGACATGCGAAGACAGTTACAATGTCACGAAGAGCACACACACACACGAACAAGAATACATGAAAGCAAGCTTTTGGAAAGTTCTTTCTTTGCCGTCTTCTTTGCAATCGACAACAACAAAAGCTTCAAAATGAAAGTGGAATCCATGTTGTTTTCAACAGTTAAAAGATTTCTGCCACTTCAACAAGCATATTAATTTACAGACTCTTGACCTTTCGAGGACTTGAATGATCAGTAAAGGTTATAATGCAATTAACATGATTATACATATCTTTTATAAAGCAGTGTTGCCAACTGTAGTTAATCGAGAATGTCTACCCCCCCCAAAAAAAAAAAAACAACTAGAAATTGGTTCAATCCTAATACAGATAAAATCGCTAACAAGGTAAGGTCAAAAAGATAAAAAAAAAAAAGCAGATAACATGTTACAGTTTCGACACTATATCAATCTCTTCCTCAGAGTAAACAAATCTCGCTATATTGACAATGAAAATAGGAGATTGTATTGCAGTAATATCATGTGTAGAAAGAGGGTAAAGACCTTACGTCAACAATATATACTAGTATAACTTTTGGAAGCCACCACATCACTAATTACACTCACTTTATAATTTTAATCAACGGTCTTCGGCATTAATTATCGACGAGGACAAAGTGAATGCGGAAAGCACGTAATATTGCTAGTCCCGTCCTCATGAACTTATCATTTCCAGCTCATTGTAGGTAGTGGAAAACCACCATCGGTTCACACCCCCTCGCACCCGATTCTGCTATTAAACTAAACTCTATGGTTACCCAGTAAGTAGGGATGTGTGATTTCCCAATATCGATATCGCTGACAAATTAAAAAGCAAACGATATATTTAACATTTGAAATCGAAAAACTGTTGGAAATCGGAAATCGTTCATATTGAAAAATTATTGAAAATAAATCATAATGAAAAGTCGTTGGAAATCAAATCGAAAAATCGTAGGAATCGAATATTGATGGAATCAAAAAATCATTGAAAATGGAATATCGAGAAATCGATCAAATAAAAATCGTAGACTTTCCTTGATATCGCACAACATATTATAAGACTGGCCTACATAGCAGCCATCTTTAAAGAGATTGTCTCGTGATCAACGCAAAGATTCACCATTACTATCTTTATCTGACACTCGCGAGCGGAGGCCTTACTTCAAGTAGCTTCACGATGTCTGGCCAATACTCAAATCGGGAGATCTCACCGAGGATCGAAGTCAAGACCACTCGAGATGTTAATCACTTGCATAAGCAGGAATTCATCATCATCACTGTTCAACCGAAATCGGCAGGTCCTCCAAGGCAAGCTAAACCCTCTCCATTCATCCTGATCTTGTGCTTTCCTTTCCATCTTAAGAATTCCAAATAGCTGCTGCTGATGATCAGTGTTCTGCTAGAAGTCAGCTTGATGTGGCCTCTGAACAAGATGAACTAATGGTGGTGAAACTTTGCCTTTCGTAAGACGTAGACAATACAAATCCCGCAAGACTAGATTTGAATATACACTGACAGAAAATGAAATCCAAACACCCGGGAGGAGTTTACGCTAGGTGAACGAAAGCTGAATATATGTTACAAGGTCACAATTCACAGGGCGCGCGCAGCGCCACAGTAGACACATTCAGAGATGACTCTAGTCGTTAGTGTCTCTGTGAGAGGCTGTGATAAACGTCTGCTATAAATATACAGAAGGCCTCAAAAGTGACATCGACGTACAATTCAAACAAGGCAGTGAGGTTAGGTAGTTTCTTCTGTCGTCAGATCGATGCAATAATTCTACCGCGTACGTCTGCTGGCAGCTATGGTCCCAAGAAGGCACTGATACCAAAACACCAAGTTCTGGTCGCTTGCGGTTCACTGGTTCAACAGAAGCATTTGTCGTATTGCTGGAGTGGATCGTAGGGCGTCTGTACTGTAGGTGGAATTTGAGCCGCCGCAAAACCATCACAGTATGGACTATTCTGAATCATTTGCTGGAGACTGACCGCCATGTGAGGCGCTCTGTGACATATTTTAAACTCAGTTCCTGCCTGCCATCAAATGCGTCTTCTCTTATGCCATCTTAGACCTTATTGGAGGTCAGAAAAAAAAACCTCTGCGCTCTCCACAAATCAGCAGAAGACCTGGTAAACACCTAATGGTAATACGCATCCACCGCTGACATAGTGGTCTGACCCCAGACATTATGGTACGGGGAGGAAATTATTATGACAACATAATCACCCCATTGCTCTTCCGAACAGCACGACAGTGAACATTTACATTTGAATGATGGCTGAACATCTTCCGTTGTTAGTGATGAACGGTATGACCTGTTCAACAAGATAACTCTTGTCCCCTTACCCCAGCAGCTGCTACCCAACATGCTTTTCGAGATGTAAACATTTTACACTGGCCGGCAAGATTACCAGATCTTTCGCCCATCAAGGATATGTGCGGCATAATTTACCCACCAGATCCGCACTCATGCACAAGCAGCAACGAACGCAGCCGATCTTACCGTCCAAGTGAAGCATCGTACAAGATAATCCAACAGGAAGATAAGTGCATGAATGCATTCAACATGGCGCTGAATACAGTTGTTGACAAGGACCCTGTAAGTTGTGGACTTATCAATGTATCATGTACAGTAATCAGTTGTCCAAATTTCATATTCATCCAGCATTTAATCTTGGTGTTGGGATTTCATTTTCCGTTAGTATAAAATATCTAAGTTGGCAGTACTGACCGAAATCCTCCCTTTGTGTTCTCCATCCACTCACGAAAAGTGGAACAAAGAAGAGGATAGGTTATGAACACACACACCGTGAATGAATCTCAAGTGAATATAACCATTCATTATGGCATTAAATGTTCATTAACTCCTGAAAAAAATCACGAAAAAAAAGGGCAACAAAACCCCGAAACGAATCTAGAAAGTATAGAATTCCTGCTTAAGATGACCACTTTTCCAAATTTCTTCTGCTCTTCTCAGGAAACACGGTTTACATACTTCTCATCTTTCTTTGAAAAATACAGCTTAAAATTGTATATAATTTGTCAACCGCTGACGGTGCAGGGTCATCCCAACATGAAAATTGATTGTTGTACATATCTGTTGAAAGTACCATCGATACTTCATAATGTAGGAGACAACAACTAACGCTTGTATAAATTGCATATACGTGACTGGATAAATAGCGGATATGTGAAATGGTTTTACCTTGTACTTTCTCTGTGTTTTTTTAAAGTTAATTATTACGAATGTAAACGGTTTATGGAACCTAAGTATTGAGGTACAGGAATACCGGAACATGATTTTACTTCAGTCTACGACTTGATACTTCAGTATATTTCTTAACAACGCCGCAGTTAAATAATTGAATTGTTATTAATGTTTCTGAGCCGAAGAGCTACCAACAGCTTTCTGGTAAAGTGGGTTTCAAACCACTCCGTTCAATAGCCCACCACAGGACTTGAACCCGTAAAAACACGCATAGAAAAAGGGGTCGACCAAGTGGAAGTCTCTCTGACAGTCTGGTGGTTACGGTCGCGGATCTAGGATCGAACCCACTGTTGCCAACAATCCTGACTGAAATTTTCCCGAGTTTTCCGGCTGTTTCACTAGGCAAATGCCGGTATGGAACCTACACTAAGCCTCTGACCACTACCTTCTCCGTGATTTATCCAACTGACAATGCTGTATTCATCTACTTGGGGTCTCTGGGCTATTTACTCTGTTAGGACCCCTGTGGTTGTTAGTATTTACTGATTTTCCTTCGACGGAGCCCCTGAGCCAGTGGAGGCTCTGGGCTGCAGCCATTCTATCCCACTCCCCATTCGGACTCTGACATGACAATACGGCTTGACGTGCAATATGTCTCGCTCAATATATTTTCAGAATTTCATTACAATCTGCTTTTTAACAATTAACTTCAAAAAATTGTACTGGTATCAATTTCGTTTGGGTTCACACCATTTCATGAAATGACCGAGGAATTTTTAATATGATACGACCAGGTCTATTTTACTCAAGCTGCTATATCGATCAGGAGGGGGTGGGGGGCGGACAGGCCAATAGCATTAGGCTTTGCGATATTTTTTTAGTCTTAACTATATCGACTGAAGTACCAATAAGAGAGGGATCTCGGAAATCATAACTGTATTGTCCTTTTTTTTTCTTATGATCGAAATAGACACGGGATACCTTATTCGAAAATCCTGAGAGTAGAAACATAAAACAAAAGCATGACAAATATCAAAATTGCACTCATGCAACTCAGCATTTCAATATCGGAGTCACGCAATTCCAGAATCTCAGGATGTTGGCATTTCTGAATTGGAAATATGAAAATTTTATTTTAAATGTTCAGTTCAGATTCAAGGTCCACCACTTTGTATCACAGAAAATCGATCGGTGGATACAACTTCTTCGACAAGTTGAACATTTATGTGCATACCGAACCTATTTTCGATAGAGATTTCAAAATGTTCCACATATGTTGTGTTTGCATTGTCAGGCTATGCAACTTTCAAATTTCTTTATATTTATAGATTCATTCCAGTGTGACTGACAACATTGATAAAGGGGAAATTCAAAAATTTTAATTTCGGAATCTGATAAATCTGTTTCCCTCGCAAATTATAGTGAGTATCACGAGTTTGTGTCTACAAACAAGATAAAACGAAAATAAGAATAACAGAAGATAAAAGTAACAAATTAGTACAATAAAATCCACACCAGAAATCTAATATTGTAATTCCATAAGCATTTGTTGTAGCTCTAAATTTAATAACTCTAGCGTCCACTGTTGTGCTGCCATCTGTTGACGAGAATTTCAATTCTAGTTAAATAAAGAATATCAATTGTTCATTTCACAAGTACAAAACATCCTTCACACTTTATTAGTAATTCAACACCTCCACACTGTTTTAGTTTGGGATTCCTCGCCGGAAAATCCTTGTTGGAAATACTCTGTCATCTAGAAATATTAATAATTCATCTCCTCAAGTATATTTCCCACAAAGGTGACTTCGTATGACCTTGAATAAATAATTTCAACAGCTGTTTCTGGTAGTTAATAATGTTAACACCCCGTGAAGAAGTATAGTTATTATAACAGGAGAAAAAATAAGCTGTTTTCATCTAATGACAATTAACACAAGTACTATAAATGAGCTTAAGGGCGCTTCGCAAGTACGAAGTAAATTTCTTCTTTCTTCCTGTAAAGATTATTCTTTAAATAACTGAAGTAATGCTTATTTAATGTATTTCTTTAATATTAAGCTGATCAAATGGCCCGTAATCGTACGACATACGAAAGCAATGTAAGAACTGAAACGTTAAAAGAAACGGATCAAATACGGAAACATATTGCAACAGTCGATAAAACATTATTTTCTTAAGACAATCTCTGATAGCCACGTCTCATTCGAATGCAGTAATCTCTTAATTATAACAAACTATACGCGCGTTACTATGTCAGCCGGCCTGACTCAACCCACTTGTTTACGCTCGTGGCAATAGCTAAGTTGATAGAATGTTCATTTCCTATTCGGAACCCGTAGCTCAGTGGTAGAGCATTGGCGTAGCATTCGGAGTGGTCATGGGTTCAATCCCAGCGGCCGACCATCCTGACTGAGGTTTCTCCAGGGTTTTTCCTCAATCTCACCAAGCAAATTCTCGGATGGCACCTTCAATTTAGGCCCTGGCCGACACCTTCACGCATCCTTACCCCCTCCTCTATTCCAGTCTGAGCCGTAGATGCCTAAAGACCATAAATCTAATTTCATTCTTTCATTCGGAAGGTCCTCTGTTCGAACACAGCAGCCGGCCATTCTGTCACGTTTTTCGCCATGGTTTGTTCCTCTGTCATAGCAAGTTAATGCCGGGATGGCACTTTCAAAATACTTCCCTTCCACAGGCGTCTGAGCCAGGACTCTTCGTAGTGTACACATAAAATTTTTCATACCTAAAATTTTGTATATCCCCCCATAAATTAAACATTGTAAATAAGTAATAACATAAAATTTAAGAAACAAACAAAAGCAAAAATCATAACAGCCATGTTTAGACGTGACAAAGATACGGGGCTTCCCCCCGTATCGGGAAGGGCGTAAACCATAGTGCTCTTACCGCTTATACAATTCATTTTATCTTATCTTAAAAGCAAAAAATCAAGATAAAGCACAAACGAACATATCCTGCAAACCAGTACGATGTAAGGAAACAAGAGAACGACCAAGTAGGTCTACAAACCATCTAACTAAAGGGAAAAAAAAAAAAACAGGAACAAGCAATAGAAATGAAGAAAAAAAAGAAAAACTAAACAGTGAACACAAACATCTTTAAAGCGTGTATTGTTTGACCTGCTTACAAGAAGAGCAGTCATAGAAACACAGAAAAAGGCAAATCACAACAGCAACAACTACAAGTGAACACGAAAATAATAATAAAAGAAAAAGGGAATCTTACTTCAACTAACGTAAAAAGAAAATACATACACAAAACACGACTGGTCTTAAAGATTAAATAAGACAACAACAAAAAAAAAAGCTTGAAATTAAACAACAAAACATTCTGTTAAGAAGGATATCCGGAGTGTTCTAACGACGGGTAACAGCATCCGGAAAAGGAGCTCAAACAAGCCGAAACGAGGAAATGGCAAGTTAATCTCTAGAAATATCTACAAGAAAAGACGCAACAATTAGCGATACAATGGAAAAGTAGCTCAAGGTATCGAACCAAGAAAGAATAATAATAATAACAATAATAAAATAAGTGATTGTTGTCCCACATAAAAATTACTTTTCCAACATCTTAATTTCTTTAATTGCTTTTTTGGTACTGTGCTATTTCGTTTTTCTCTCTTTTTTTTTTTTTTAAATATTATCAACTAGAATCAACTGAAATTAAATTCATATAAAAGATGATAATATTTATTTAAGAGACTTGAGAAGTGAGAAAGACATGCAAGGAGGTGTGGTTGTAGATTACTGAAAGAAAAAAACAACAACACGATTAGTCGGGGCAGACGGTTTTCATGACAGTGTCTGAAGTACAGAACTATACAAGTACACTGCCGGAAATACGAAGGGGGGTTACTAACAAGGGAAGTGTAGTTTTGGTACCAGACTTTCGTGTGGTGGTAGCTTAACCCTTCAGGCGTAAATATACTAAAATACTACGGCGTACTATTTCGCCAGTTCCCAAATAACAGTGGTTAAAGTTCTATACCACCTTATACCCGGTATATCTTAAAACGTTTCTCAGTGTCAGCCCGCTGGGCGGTAGCGTGCTGACCTCACACTCTAGGTTGCAGGTTCGAGTTCCGGTACGTGTAAAGTTTTTTTTTTATCTCATTTTTTGTTAGTAGAACAGTTATTTTGTTAGTAATATTTTATGCATGCGAAAGTTGGAGTACAACCCCGGCAGATGAATATAAATTTACACTGACCCATATAAAATAAAGTTAATGAATAGAAATTAAAGAGTTTTTGAAAATAAGATCTGCTCACAAAAGTTAATCGCCATTCTAGCGCGGAATCGAATCCCGATCTCATTAGTGTTGGTCAAGGTGTGCTCTACCAATAACGTGACACGACCAATAACTCTCGCGTACCGGTTCAATTTCCCGCTAGGATTGTGACCATTTTTCTATAAATCTTACCACTTGTATCGTGTAAAAGGAACTATGATCTACAGACAAGAAACATTACCTAACCTTTAGGCAGTTTACAATATTGACAATAGATGTCAACTTCAAAGTTGAATCGGAACATTTTTAGGACGGTATAATTTTCAGAAAAGTGGCCGAAAGTTAACATCGCAACAAACACTACGATCTCTGAGCAATTGAACACAGTACATACTGAGCAATTTAATATCCACTATATGGACCCTTACGTGAAATGAAAAGATTAGACTAGACAATCCCTAAACAATATCTAAATTACTACGTCTCTTCGCTATATCAACTATTCTCAAATCACAAGAAATAACACGAAAAGCAGACGACAGCACTGTGGTCGCTGGTAGCCTTACGCAATAGAAAATATCCCGATGTTTCTACGCCTAGTAAATAAAAGCACTGATTCAACTAAACTCATCAGCAGTTTAATTGTGCATATAGTAACAAAACAATTTTAACCTTTACACGCCCAATGACCAATATATTGGTCATCGTTTTGAGATGCCATATCTCCCAGCTTAATAATGATAGGGGGAATGATGTTTTTCCGTCTGCTACAAATTAGGTACTATTGGCACAATTGTTAGCTCTTTGAAATCTGCTTGAAACTCTTTCCAATGAGGTATCATTCGTGGTTCTGTTATAAATAGGACTGGGGTTAACAGACGTACTCTTTAAAGAGTACATGTACTCTTTACAGGCGTCCTAATTTTGTACTGTCCACTTTTTTACTATATCTTTTAAATGTACTCTTTCCTGAAATCACGTAAGAATTTTTGTAGCTGACTTAATCGCTACTTTAAGTTAATTTAAAACTCCAAACTCAATGGGCCGACTGCAAAGGTGGAATTTAATCTCGGTCTCAGTTAGGTTTAGGCTTAACCATCAATTTTCAAATACACCAGCTTAGCCTAAACTATAGTCTAGCGTAAGTATACGTCTTTGCAATCAGGCGAATAAAAAAGTATGAACGGCAGAGTAGTTTTTCATATGATTTTGAGGAAAAGAGAACAGACCAAATTTACTGTTGCAACAAAGAAATAAGTGGAAGTTATGATTGAGTTTTTAACTGAATTTGAGTTTTAATGACCTCTAGGCATCTAAGGCTCAGGCAGGGGTAGGGAAAGGACTCGGGAAGGTGTCGGCCAGGGCCTATGTTAAAGGTGCCATCCCGGATCGAACCCACGACCTCCCGAATGCTACGCCAACGCTCTACCACTGATAAAAGATAAAATTAATTTTATGGGCGGTAACAGCACTATGGCTGACGCCCGTCCCGATACGGGGAAGCCCCTTATCTTGGTCATGTCAAAACTTAGCTGTTTATTAAATAAAATAAAAAAACCATATAAAAGCTGAAGATGTAAAAGGTCTTCACAAACAGCCTACTGGTGTAAATGGCCAGTATAACGATTAATGCAAACGAAAGGTGTATAACAAATCGTGTCTCTTTCGTATAACAAATTAGAACGAGGAAGGCTGTAAATGGGCCTTCACAAGATAAAACAAAAATACACCAAAAAACGTAACAGCTAAGGGGCATAATCATATAAAATAAACGGAAATCGTAAAACTCTCTGCAAAACAAGAAAAATATCACCGTTTAAGTTTAGGTTTATATCTCGGTTTCCCTTTCCTTCCCACGAGATTAAAATCCATATCCATCAGCTTGTCCTCAATCATGTCAAAGATGACCTTAGTTCATCGATAGTATGTGCAGACTCTTCCTGAGCTAATTGGGCACAAAACGTTCGTCAGTCTTAATGCTTGTAGCGAGAGGCGAAGTTCGGGCTAATTTGGAGACTTTATAAGGACTAAAAGTAGTGTTACCCCGTGGAGTTCTAGAACTCTGCACATGTGTTTTTTGTCCCTCAATCTGTGTCGGCATATTGCAAGGAGTCTCTTGATCCTTTGGGAGGCTTCGGAGGGTTTACAATGCACATCAGACTCTGTTTGTGTTGATACATTAACTGTCTGGGTACCAACCGAGACAGTTTTAACTGGCATTCTGGCTACAACATGTGAAAACGCACCAGAGGGAAGGGTGCGCTGAGACTCTCTTAATCGACGTTTAGCATCACCAGCAGATATTTTATCTAATACCATCAGCTCTCGAATTCGTTTTCCCCCTGAAAAATAGGACAGTCACGCGACCAGGCCGTGTGCTCACCCTTGCAATTAACACACTGAGGTTTCAGTGACTTACAAGGATCCGTACCATGGCTACTGGTTCCGCAAATTGCACATACAGCATAGGTCACGTTACATGACGTGCCGGTGTGTCCATAATGTTCACATTTAAAACAGCAGAGCGGACTTGGTATATAAGGACGGACAGGCAAGCGATAGAAAGCTGCCTTCACGTCCTTAGGAAGCTGAGGCATGGAAAATGTCAAAATTAATGATCCTGTGGGTTGTAATTGGCCAGTCTTTCTGCTGTTGATGCGTTTAACATGCACTACGCCTTGACTGGTGAGTTCTCTTTTAATCTCCTCTTCAGGAACATCTTGAAGGTCCCAACAAGTTATTACACCCTGCGTAAAATTCAGTTGGCGGTGTGGCTCAACTACAACTTCAAGAGTGCCAATTGATGTCACCTTCAGGAGATTATTTGTCTCTTTGTCAGTAGATATCTCCACTAATAAGGTGCCATTCCGAAGCTTTTTAACATTGTGTAGCTCGCCTGCAACATAAGTAAGATGTCTTTGAATTATGAAAGGGGATAGCTTCTTCAAACTACCTGGATTGTGTTTCGTTCTTTACTTTAATTACAAGATATCGTGTGATAGTTGGTACGATACTTGTCTGTTCCTCTACTTCTAGTTTCTCTTCCTTATCACTGGTTGATTCATCACCTGTATGCGCCTTCTTACTTACATCAGTGACTTTCTCTTCATTGTCTCTTCTTTCTACGAAGGCGACTGGTTTTTAGGATGTGGTGGAGCCATGGTGAATTAAAGTCGTAAATGCCCACACTTCTCCGTCTTCGTTCTGAGGAGCCAACGAGGCTACCGGCTCCCTCATCACCCTTGTCAGCAAGCTGGAAATCGAGGCGAAGTCCAATGACTTGGCGTCGAACTCACTTGCACTCCCGACTGATGGATACTTGGAACACCCACTATCCCAGAATGTTGGCGAGACCAAAGGACCGAAGAGCTCCCCAATGACGCACTTCCCTGCCTCAACGAGCTGGACCATCCAAGAATCTGCTATTAAGAACTAGGCGCTATCCAATGGTTCCGCCCGCTTTCCTCCGGTCCCAGGGACCAGCATCAATGACACATCCTTTGGCACTGCGTGGAGGCGTATATGTCGCAGCACAAGAGGAGATGAAATGATGATCATCTGTGGATGAAAATGATGTGAAAGTGAATGAAACTCCTCTCTGCTGGGGGTCGCCAATTCCCTACGACGTTGTTGGTTGATTGCAACCAGCATAAGCCGGCTGGACGATGGGGTCGCTAATTCCCTACGCCGTATACGAGCAGCGATGATCTGCTGCTCAGGCTATGTGATGATGCATCACGTTGCGGTCCGTAGACCTGCGATGAGGTCGCCAATCCCCTACGCAAGTGGGAAGTAAAAATTCTCAACAGAGAAGCACTCTGACCCTGCTGTTGGACTTCCCATAGGCAGAAACGAAGCTGGGAGCTGCCAGGGCTGATTGCAGCCAGTAAAACTGACTGGGCGATGGGGACGCCACTTCCCGACACGACTGCCTACCACTGAGCTACTTATGTTTGATTGTTGTATATTTTTGTCGACACAACAATCGCTGTGCGTTTTTCTTTTTTAATGCTCGAAAGTGAGACAAACATATTTTTTTCGTTTGTGTATGAAAACTTCTTGGCAAACAACTTCCTTCCTTCGTCAGTTTAAATTTAACTTTCACAGTTAAGAGATTAGAAATAGTTGGGTGCGGAAGATTTTTATTTTTTCCGGATTTTGGTAATGTGTACAATTACGTTGTGAATTTAATGCATTAATGATGTCAAGGCGTAAATGTAAATTTAATGACCTGGCAAAATAGTTTTCCATGTTTAAAAATACTAAAGTAGAATATGAGTATTTTGTCAAACGTGTAATTCAACTGAGATTTAAGACAACATTTCGAGCCACGTAAGCATACCAAATGTATACAGACTACGAACAGTTTGTAAGAAAATGATTAGATTTCTTATTTAAAGGAAATTCAAAAAACACGAATGAAATGTTTTAGCAAAAGTCCTTGCATATATCACACTGTTGTTCAACATCAAAAAGGTACAAATCTTCAGACTGTACCAACAAATTATATTCGCAGATTTTTAGTGATTCTGAGGTGACTCGAAATGTCTCTTTTGTAAGGACAAAAAAATGAGTAAATCGTCAACGGTGTTTTATAGCACCAATGTATATTTACTGATACATCAAATCAATGTTCCACTAAAAAATCTGTCCTGTATTAATTCAGAATTTTACGAAAGAGGAATTTGTTTATGAACTGCTGGATGTAGTTTCCATACCAGATGAGAAATCTGACACGTATGTAAACTCCTTTTGTCAGAAGGTGAAGAAATGTATTTGTTAGAAAAGTATGTTTTCTTTTGTGGAGGCAATAATTATTATTGCAATACAAATTTTGGGGGGTGCAGATATATGCGTTCAATCATTTGCTGAATTCTATGAACAGAAAACGTGTTGAAATACTCTCTGGCACATATATTAAATAATTTTAGACAATTGAACAGTAGATATTAATATACATGTTCTCAAAACACAAAACTATTTTGCAAACAGAAGCATTGAAAGAATTTTATTTCCTTGAAAATGATTACAAGAAAATTTTGTATCATTCAAAAAACAGATGGTTTATATAACTATTTCTTGTAATTAACAGATTATTTCAGATTTATTCAGCACTGTCTTTGTAATGGGACCTATCTTCAATATATCTTATAATACTTAAAGTTCAATATGTCATCGCTGTGCGGTCCGATTGCAGATTACCAATTCGAAGTATCTCAGGGCGCTATAGGTTCTGACGAAGCTTGATGTGAATTTAATACACTAAAAATGTGCCCCAGTCTGCTCCTCGCAATGTGGGCTACAAACAACAAAATGTTCTATCGTAGAGCCTATGAATATAAACACTACTGCGGTGCTTTTTAGCGACCTTGGTAGCATTATAATCAATGTCTCCCAAATGAAATTAAGAGAACGCGAAGATATCAAAATACAGGTATTTATTCAGAGGGCTAAAACATAACAAAATATATCTATACATATACCTCTAGTCTCATTGAACCATAGCTAGCTTTTTACATTCCTGGGTTTATTAAACAAAAGCGACTAAATATTCTGTCATCCTAATAAAGTACAAAATCTTTTACTCAACATTATAACAATTGTTAAATTAACTCATTATACTCTTGTGCCGATATTACAAGTGGAAACAAATCATCTAATATAATAGAAACTCCATTTTAAGTAACACAATATCGCTTTCGTTGTGCTGCCATCTACCGAGCACCTGCGAAACATGCGCAATGCACCTGAATAATCAGCAACCCGCAAAACATAGAATCATATTATTTAAAATACTTTTTAACATAAATTCAAAGATATTTTCCATAAAATAATAAATAAATAAATACTTTTAAAACATATAACATTAATCATTGATACAATAATTCATACATGCATTAACTATAGAGCATATCATCTTCTTGTTTGTTGTCATTGCTAAGAGTTGTCCTGTTGTAATAAAGCTTTCTTCCGAGAAACCTTTAAATGAACAACATAGTTTGTGTTTCTTGCATTCATTGATATTTACCCTCTACAGTACAATAGTCAGCATTGAAAATGAAAAAGCTTCGATTGTTGAAGTGATGAGAAGGTCTGCAATCGTCATGATTTTCCAGCAAAGCGTCTCGAGATTAAATACAATACAGATATGGTTACGCATTATGGCAAAAAAGAAAACTGAACACCAATAACTGTGAAGTAGGCGACCAAATTTTGGGGAATAGCGAGGCCACGTGCATCCATGACCATGTGACAAAGAGAATTGGTCGTCATAAACGAATACGACATGATAATAATAGCTGCCGCTATTCACATGCACAGAGAAAAGATGGCGCTCGCGAACGTTGAAAAAGAATGTCTTGGACTTTTATGTTTCTAATCATGATACGTAACTCGTAAAATGAATGTGTTAATTTATTTTACAACGGCTTCTACTGGTTGATAAATTAATGAGGCTATTACAGTTTTTTGGCACTCTTAGAAGACTAAGAGCTTAATTCTTGCTCATCTAAATTCGGTTGTAGTCATATAACATTTTGTAGAAACAAAAACTCCTAAACGAAACATATTTTTTTTAAACTTCCGCCGAAGGTTTTGTGCTTAAAAAAAAATGAACAAGTTGCAATAAGCACTAACAAACAATTTCCTGTATTGTAATCAGCAACTATTATTGTGTTAACAACAGAGATATCCTACCGCCACACAAAATAATTACAATCGGAAGTGAAAAAGCAATTCTGGGTCCATTTCTTATAATAGTTAAGCAACGAAATAATAGTCGCTAACGTTTCAATTATGTAACTCGTTGCTTTGTTGTTTTACCGCCTTCTGATATAGTTTTCCAGACAATTTGTTAAAATTGATTAATTCAACATATTAAAAACAAAAGATCGAAAACGATAAGTTGCTGGTAGAATACTCTCTTCTTGTCTATGTCCAGTCGGAGGTAATATTTTATAAAAATTAAACAAATTATACACTGAACGTATTGTATTGAAATTAGCCGAACTGTTTTGAATGAATTACGCAAAAAATATTTTCATCAAATTTCATGAAGTTTTGTAGTCCACTCTTCAGTACTGATAAGTTGTTCATATTTTGGTTTCCCCTACAACAGGACGTTCTCTGTCAGTTTATTTTGAATTTTCTAGTTCGGTTTACGCTCATGCTTAATTTTTTTTTGCTAATAATAACATTTTCTCAGGTTTCAAAGACATGTTCCCTTAAATATACTCAAACATAAAATCGTACCACCGTATACAAAATGTAAATTTATTTATTTATTCACTAAAAAGCATTTTTTACTCAGACAACTCACAAAACCGAGACAAAATTCTTAAGACAGGTGACATAATTCCTGAGGAAATCCTACTAGTAAAAATAAGAAAGGCAGTTTTAATAAACATAGGGGCTGAAAAATATTCCAGTTCTGAGATAATAGGTGATGAGGTAGTTTTTATTATTATTATTATTATTTCAGGTCATTTTCTTCAATTTATTTTGTAAGGTCTTTAGACAACTTTGGCTCAGGCCGAACGGATGATGATGGGATGAATTGGTGAAATCGAGAAAGTGGGAGGAAACGAGATTACCCCGAGAAAACCCACGCACACGGTTTTTGTACACCAGAAAGCCCCCATTGCATGAGCAGGGATCGAACCGACGACCCCTTGCACCAGAGGCGGGCACTATACCATTTAGTCTCCGTGACCCACGATTAATCATAACCATAAACAGTTTCCACTGATAAACTGGAGAGAGAGAGAGAGAGAGAGTTAAGATAAAATTAATTGTAGTATCTTAGGTAACAGAAAGAAAGAAAGAAAGAAAGAAAGAAAGAAAGTAAGTAAGTTAGTGAGTAAGTAAGCAAGCAAGCAAGCAAGTTAGTTAGTTAGTTAGTTAGTCTCTCTCTCTCTCTCTCTCTCTCTCTGCTGGCTCGAAGTCAAATTTCGACAGTCTCTGATTGCTGATAGGTTTCAAACTCCTTTAAAGCTTTTGCCTGAGTGTCCCATTTATTTTAATTGTTTCTGGGTAAGAGTAGGTAATATACCCGAAGAAGAAGAAAAAGGCGATTTCTTTTAAACATTTGAACAATGAGAAAAAATACCCACCCAAAAATACGAAGTTTCGGGACGTATTTAAAACAAAAATCATGTGTTAGAAAAAAAAATTATCCACGCGACCAACAGCGTGACACCAGAGTTGTAATTTGCAAGAAATGACGTGGAAAACAGGGAACTTTCAAATCGAATTTACATTTTTTTATCAGTTCAGTCACAATCTGACATTCTCAAAATTGTGACTCTCATACGAAATTAGCTTAAAAAAAAAAGCTATATTAGACCCCCTTGTTTTTACTTCTAAATTTTTGTCTATAGATTTCGACAAAAACACTCTATGTATAAAAATCTAACAGGAAACAAGTACTACATGGCGCAGACATAAGGATTGATGTCAGTTTTCTTCACAGAAGCTCATGCTTCGGCTGTATCTGAAGATGTATCACCACCAATAATCCGTATGTATGTAGGACTTAGAAGTTCCCACGAGGGAAAGTATACATATTCTTTCTTCATATAACAACAACAACATATATTTCACTTCTTTTTCATTTTCACAGGTTATCGAAGTGGGTGTGTGTCAGAACACAAGGAAGACAGAGAGAAAAAAAGAAGAAGAAACAATCCACTCAACATATCACACATGTTAAGAAAAAGAATGCGGTCGCATACAATGAAATACGAAGAAAACCTGTTTCTCCTTCTCTTTGTTTTTCTGTGCTGCTCATCGGGTACCAACCATAATCTATCTACTGAAGATGCTACAACTTCATGAGAGCAGATGACATACAGCACCCGTAACGGCTGTCCGAGACCTCGTTTCGTAGCCGGAAACGGCAGCATCCATGAAGAATTTGCGTAAGAGAACCTTACACATGTGCGCGTGTATGTATGTAATAAACCAAAATTTGTATGCTAACCTACCGTATTTATAGGTCAAACAATATCGCATTTTTTTTCCTTACTGTAAAGAGAAGTTGAAGCTTAAGCTTAGTGCACAGCAACATCTCGTATGTCAGGTGGCAGCATTAGCTCCGCATGTCTCCATTTTATTTATTTACTATGTAAAGTGCCCTCCCATTAGTGAGGGGTGAGTAAAATACGTTGACAGCACTAATAATTGTAATGTTACAACAACTATTGTAACTGCTATTACTACTGCTACAGCAACTGCTACTACTACTACTACTACTACTAAAAACGATTACTATTTAAGTAGTAACAGGGATGTAATCCTAAATTTTTAAATGGGTATACGCTTCGCTTATTGTAACGGAACCTTTCGCTAACTATCCAATATATCTGCGTATTTCATAAATTTTAGGTGGGTATACGCCGTATCCCCGCGTATACCCTCCATTACACAACTGAGCAGTAGTAATATTATATACAAGGTGTGTATAAAAAGTATCGGAAAAATATATTTATTTCAGATATTGCTACAATGCCTCAAAATTCATCAAAGTACATCCCTTGAGCGTCGACACACTTTTGCCAGCGGCTTCTCCACGACTCCCTGGTAGGCGGATTCCGGAAAATCCTTAAGGGTACGCGTGCAAGCTTCTTTGACGACACTTAGGGTCCCATGGTGGATTCCTATGAGGGAGGATTTCACTTTTGGGAATAGCAAATAGTCTGCTGGTGCCAAGCCGGGACTGTAAGGGGGTTGGGGGAATCGTCGCGATGCTTTTTCGCGTTGCAGGTCTTCGCAAGCGCACACTCGACTCTGCTTTTGGTCGTCCGTCAAGACCTTCGGGACGAGTTTAGCGCAGATCTTTTGCATCGCCAAATTTTCAGTGATAATGGTGTGAACTGTCATCTAATCAATGCCAATATGATCTGCGATCATGCGTACACTTAACCGACGGTCTGAATTCGGTACTTCACGCACACGTTGCACGTTGTCGTCGGTTCTTGACGTCGACGGCCGATCAGCACGGGGCTCGTCCTCCACACTCTCTCGGCCATCTTTGAAGAGCTTGTGCCACTTAAACATTGCAGTTTGTGACATGCTTTCATCCTTGAACACTTTGCGGATCATGCCCAACGTCTCCGTACCTGATTTCCCCAGTCCAACACAAAATTGAATGGCGTACCGCTGTTCAATCATTCGCTGCATTTTGCGCTTGCACTGAGTCACTCGACAGGGGTCCACTAAAAACATGATCTAACCTGAACGAACGCTCAAAGGCGAATGGCGCGTGTTGACGGTCAAACCCCCACCACCGAGCATGCGCGGTGAGAGCACGCTGCGACGTACAGTCACGTCAGGAAAAAAATGTTCCCGATACTTTTTATACACACCTTGTAGCTATCCATTACAACAATAGATCAAATCAAAATTTGAATAAAAATATATTAAATATGTATTTGACTTGTTGTTTCTTTCCGCTGCTTTTCCCATGTGAGTTGGGGTCAGTGTATTCCACAGTTTTTTTGTTTTGACAGATGTTTTAAGGTCGGATGTCCTTCGTGACATCAACTCATGTCAGCAATCCGGGTATGGGCAAACGAAACGTTACTATGAAATGGAGCTCCCACCGGGAATCGAAACCGGGACCCCTCGTACCGAAGGCGAGCGCGTTAACCACATAAAATTACTATTTTTCTAATTAGCTGGTCACGCGGTCACTTCCGGTGAATTAAGATATACCCATACTCCAATCCGGGACCCAAGGAAAACGCATACAAAATTTAGTAAAATCGATGCATGCACTTAGATTTCTATAAAGCACAAACATACAATACATACGTATATTCACTATTATTTATACAAATTTATTTTTTCACGAAATTGCAATCCTGCTCCTACAAATTCAAACCTAGAGACTTCAAACTTTCAAAGTTCATAATTTCAAAGAGTTCAATCCGTGTCGATTTCTTACTTCTTTTTTTGTTCATTGTTGAAAGAGCTTCATTGTTATAGGTTTTGATATTCATGACAACAATCAAGCGATAGAGAAACGAAAATCGGCCTTGATCGAATCCTTGCATTCGTTATGAACTTTCTTCCCTGAAAGTTTGAACTCTCTAGGCTTGAATTTGTAGAAACAGCATTGAAATTCCGTGCAACTATACAAATACATTAAACATATACGGAGCTAGTACTGCCATCTTTTGTTGGAGATCCTTGCTTTACATTAACCTTAATGCTTTAAAGTTATTCTCACTTTCCTAAACCATGAGTGCTTATTTTAATCACTAGGAGTTACTTGTTAACGGTGGATGACAATATTTAGAGCGATTTGTATGTGATTCCACGGTTTTCAATAAAGGAAATAAGGGTTTTTATTTCAATACTCGCTTTCGGCTAGTTATAATTTGCAAATGCAACATATCAAAGCATTTACAATATCAAGCAACTGAAAAATAAAATAAAAAGCTTAATTTACGAAATCCCCCATATAATTCCTGAAACGTTTATGTCTTATGTGTGTATCTGTGTCTGTGTGTGACCTACAAGGATGTTGAAGACTAATAACTGAAACCCTTTACCATATAGCATGTTATTTGAAGTGAAAAGACCAATTCAGCGACACCAAGATCATAGCGGTAGGGGGGGGTGTCACTGCCATTTCAGTTCCAGAAAAGGTTAAGACAATACATCATACCTTTAATAGTGTTTTCAATCCTTTACAATACACTGGAAACGAAAGGCACAAAAAAAAGGTCACTTTCAACATTTTAAGTTGTAACTAGAGCAGACGGAGAAGTTTAATATATTCAGAAATGAAGATCTATTTGATGGTGGCGATGAACAATCCCATGCTGAAGAAGGAATTGACAACAGGAATGCCAAAGCACTTGAGACGCTTCCTCTAACTTCTCTTAAGAAAGAAAAAGCGCTTTGATCTCGAAAGTAATCACGAGAGAGAGAGAAAGAGGAAAAACGAGAATGAGAAAGTGATATGCAGAGAAAACGAGAAAGAAAAGAAAGCATAAGAAAAGCGCAAAATCGGTTTCCAATCTCTATGGGTCGATTGTTCATAACATGGTTGATTCAATGGACAAAAGTGGTTACTTCACTAAAAAAAAAAAAAAATATTACCTGTATTTGTATTAAATAATTAAGTACTCACATCTGAGTCTCAAGAAAAAGCGTCCACGGCTAGTAGCACACTTACCTGCAACAAAAATAAAAATAATAAAACATTACATTGATAAATAAACTGGCTATATTTACCAGTAAAGATACACCTTTCCGGTGTTAAAAACAACGAAATTACTTTATAAAAAAATAGTTTAAAGTTAATATAATTAGTACCTAAAATAGCTTTAACAGCATAACAACATGGTGATATGAACTGCATAAAATGTCACCTTTTAGCACTGGAAACTCCCAACGAAAAATTAATCGACAGATGCACTCAAATTACGAAACGAAATCGTAAACACATCTTTATCATTAGCCAAAGAATCACCTGCATTTTTTTTTCTGATAAGAGCAACAAAGAAATACATTTTGTGTTCATTATACAGACTATATGGGTGCTGTCCAAACCATACTAAAATGTTTACACAATACGCCCCTGATGTCAATACTGAAAATTACCACGGCGTCATTCTTAAACCACTTAAATCGGAGCTACCAAGGGCTGGATTAAGTTATTTGGGGGAGCCCTGAGCTATTGGTTCTGTTAAGACCCCTGTGCTTATTATTTACATACTTTATTGATTTACCTTTGGTGGGACGCCTGAACCAGTGGGACTCTGGGCTGTAGCCCCTCTAGCCCCCTAATCACTCTGACTGCAGACTTGCAACCAGAGAACTTCAGAGCAATCTAAAAGCAAACTTCAGATATGCACTCAAAGAAGGGGATGGAAAGTTGAGATCTTTAATATACCGCGTGTTTTCGGAGAAACTTAGGGTTAAGCGGGTAGCCAAAATTTGGTACCGATTTTCAGGAAGTCTTGAGTCAGAAATTTTCGAGATCTAAGCAAGTCTCAACAGTGAGGAAATTTCGAGACCTCGAGATTTATCGTTTCGTCCACACATAACCTCAAATTTATCCCTCCTCTTCCCAGTCTAAATCCATAAGACACCAATCTTCCCCAGTAGACCGTGGGGATAGGGGGAATGAATATACTTATTTTACACGTCTTGAATTGCGTAGATTGTTTGAAACTGCCCCACAGAATAAATACATTACTAGTTATCACGTAAACATCAGTGGAATTATTCACAAAATGTATTTTGCGTGTAGCTCGTCCATTTTTCTTTGTCATTTCCTGCATACATATATTCTTTCACAAAACCTGATAAACGAAAAAAAAAAAAAGTAAACAAACAAAAGATTAAGTGACAGTGATTGTTAAATTACGTGACCAAATTTGAGGTAGAATTTCCTTACAGCAGAGATACCATTTTTACTATCGATTTGTTGAAAGAGATTTTTTTTTTTAAGTCTATCCAAAATATGCTCTATGTCACTCATATATCATTGTACTTAAACATAAATAAGGCAATGTGCACGCACATACCCATATGCTTTCTAATGATGAGAATTAGTTTGCATTAGCTGCACAACAGATCTTATGTGCATTCTCTCAGACACCAATCAGTTCCGCTGCAAAATTGCCCTCAGTCACGCTACACACACATGCACACACCCAATGGTTATCTGTAAATTGAACCCGCTCAAAAAGGAAGGATAAAACCCATTAATTTTACTTAAGGTTGAATTCATTTTTCTTTGATACTTACATTTTTCTCCTTTCCGCGGGCATAGCTGACAGTGAATTCACGAAGTACGTAATTAACATTGTAATAAGCGCATAATTGAAGTCACAAATTGTACAATTTATTTTTTTGAGTGTGCACACTGTTTGAACATATATTACCTTGGCTGAAATTTCTCAAGTTTTGAGCTAAAAAAAGTGTAAGTAAAGTGTACCAGAAATGTGGGAACAGGCTTGAGAGCAGCTATGGCCTAAGCCAGTCACAAGTCTGAACGCTGACGTCTTTCAGAGAGCACTCAATGGGCAGCACGGATGAGCAAGGTCTAGGCTCGTCATATCACTAGCGAAAGGGGAAAATTGGAAAACGTGTCAGGATGACAGGTCGGTTGTTCGTAGGGGCAGTTTTACAAAACGGGTAGGACGGTTAGAACGGGGGAAGTAACCCCCCCTCAGGTCGGACTGATGATGCCATCAACCACGTGGCAGTTGAATTACTTACTGAATGAATCATAGAGGAAGCTTTGTCAGTTGAAGTGGTGCCCTCTGAGTGGAGTTTTTTTTTTTAACGGATTTTTTTATGCTTCGATTTATTTTAACATGAAGTTTGTTCCTCGTTTGTAATTTGTTAAACCTAGACTGCAAGATAAAAGTACCTCACTTTATTTTACAGTAATTTAGGTGCAATATACTGGTAGTTTATTTGACCTTGTGGAATTTGTTGAACAGAGCCATCTTGAAATCTTAAAACATAGGCTATCAGACAAAATGGAGAGGCAAACTGTTCAACAAAATGGGGGCTCGCTATCTGTATCGAGATTGTAAGTAGGTATTTCATGAAACGATTAAAAAAATATATATTTTATATAACGATAGAAAGAAGCATTGTTTAAGAAATGTACAAAACAAGTTTCACAATTCTTCCATAACTTATCAAAATATTGAAATTTCATTTTTCATCTAGTCTATCTTTCACAGCGCTTTACTTCGTATATTATTATTATTATCACCGGTTTCATATCTTCTGCATTCGGAAACAGAGATCATACGTTTATGTTAATGATTCTAGAACTGTAATGACATTTACTATTTCATCTCTGTGATTCCCTGGGTTGTAGTGTTGTTGTCTTGCTTGTGTACCTCATAACTAGATAATAACCACATGAAAACAGGTCTGTTTTTTTTTTTGGAACACCCTGTAGAAGAATGAAAGTTTCATTGGACCCAAAAAGCATTCTAGTTAATTGCTTATTAAACATACAAAGAGTCAAGTAAAGTTACACCTACCTCCCCGTTTTGTTCCCTATATATATTTTGCAAAATTATTTTGTCCAACTCATGTATAAACATGTGCATAGTAATACAGTGTTTGTACACCTAAAATCTATTAAGTGGTCACATTTAAGCTTACGAGAAAAATACACGCAGAGACAAGGGCGATCACTTGAAACTTAGCTATATTTTAGTTTTAAAAAAAAATCCTGGCAACATGGCACTGAAACAGCATCTACACACGTAACATTGTGTGCGTATTCTCCGTTATCTTTTCATGAGTCATGTTTATGAGTACACCAGCCTCTCTGCGTATACAAGAGTTCATTAACAAACTGAGCTTGCATCAAACATTAAAAACTCTTCACGCGAAGATACAAAAGCTATTTGGAAAGGACTAAAAAAACAGAAGAAAAAAAGAATACAAATGTGTGTTTGTATGAATAATAGACTTCAATAACAATAAACATAAACGCGCTAAAAAGATGAAGGCATTATTAATGTTTAAAGTGGTGTTTAATTAGGCAAAATAACTTTTAAATTGTATTCCTAATTTATAATACTGAAACAAGAGCTGCTGAATTAACTGTTTTAAAATTTTTATGTCACTTTCCCAGCGATGCTATGGAAACCAGCGTACTGCTTGTCCAACAAAGGAATGGTACAGCCATAAGTTTAGGTAAGATGACATAGTTTTTGGTGAGAGAGCCTGTCCTTCAGCCGAAACATATGAGAAAATGTTGAAACACCTATCTAACATTTTTGGCTTTAAAAAAAAAATCCACTTCTGACCCTCGACACGGTCGAGTTTGAAAGGTCTTGATGAAATAAAAAAAAAAATGTTGGACCAACTCTTGGATCGATATTTTGCCCCCTATTCAAAAGGGTCAATGCTGGAAAATTTTGGGGGTGTATCTTAATATTTTGCTGAAAATGAGATGAATATATTTTCTGCAAGCCTGAACCTGTCAGTAGGTATTGGGGTGTGCATATCCTCTCCCTGGGGCCTTTTTTTATTTGCTGTTATCCACTAACACACTTCTCCAAATAAGAATAACGTTTCTTTCGCTCTCCTGGAAAGTCAAAATCTACATAGGCCCTTATTCAAAAGTTTAATTGAACAGAAGAGTATCACAAACATTTCTCAAGCAGTTATTATATGTGCTATCTTTCTTTCTCTGTTTTTAGGCATTAGCCCCCGCAGGTTTTTCAGGATCCCCACGAGATACATGATATGTTAACTCCTCCATAAAGTCTGTCTACATTCTCTTTATTTCTGGAACAAATCACGGAGTTGGTTCCAAATTTTTTAGTTGTCCCCATCTACTTCCTCGGGGGAAGAGGGGGGGCAGAGGTGGATTAAAAAAAAACACACGAAAATATTAATCCTTCAAAATAGTGGAACACTTGTTTTAGCATTTTCTCTACTTCCATTACAAGTGGAAACAAGACTTTATGGACAACCTGTATATGCAACGCTTGTCAACAACGAGCGTGATATTCTTGTGGATTATGGACTAACAGAATGAAGAACAAATTTAATTGAAAAAAAAAAAAAGATACTTATTATGCATTCACACACTGCATGGCAGGTGTCATGGCAAGAGCTGCACATGTTGTGAGGAGAAAGATCTACTAGCATGATATTTTACGGTGTATAAATTGTAACAACTTTTTTCTGTGTTATTAATTAAAAAGTTTTGCAACTCGTACGCCGGGAGTCTTTTGAAACAAACCAAATTATTTCCGTTAATGATTACATTCCTATGGGAAATTTGCTGTGGAAGCTCAGGATAAATTATTTTAATACACAAAACATTATGAAGAATACACGTAGCTATAATTTGATAACATAACAGTATAGTAATTCAATAAAACAAAAATATATGACAGGTAACAAGCTTAATATATATACGTAGGAAAATCGTATTAACATCTCACAATAATTTCTTAACGAAAAAAAAAATCGACAACATAAAAACTAAAACTTCATATAATTTCGTCTTTTAACAATTTTTTTGTATAATGTTTACATATGCATAGGTGTCTTTCTACAATTTATATTACCTAAATCATCGTTCCTTTCTATGTAATCTTAAAATGGCACTGGTCGTACATATGCACATGCATTTTCAGGATACCGTCAACCGGAGTAACTTAGGGCACTAAAAATATACACAGTCGTATTTTTGTTATGTGTCATATCAAGTTATCTTTTACAATTGTTATATACTACTAGCTGATTTCTCGCCCGTTGGTGCGGAGTCCAGAGGTTTTCGATCCGTGCGGGGTGTCGAATCAAAAAACTAAGATAGCCGTTGCTAATGAATTGATAGTCAAGCCAAATCTGCCTCCTTGAAGATAGTCACCCAGGAAAACTACATCGTGCTGTGGGTTGCTCAGCCAGTAAGGATATATCTGACAATCATGATTTGGGGTGCTAGGAATGTCTTAGCACATACAGTATTTCCTTTCAGGTTTTAAGTGATATTTGTACCAAGTTTGGTTGAAAATGCTCCAGGCGTTCCAGAGTTATGTTCAAACATACATACACACTCACATCTATCTATCCATCTATCCATTTATATATATATATATATATATATATATATATATATATATATATATATTTATTTTGTGATATGACAAAAAGAAATTAATAATTATTACTTATGAATGTACAAATCAAAAACATTTAACTATTGGTGTACGGGAAACATTTATGAAAATATATACGAAATTGTAGGAATGCTTCAGACAGCTAAATCTTCGGTGAACAACTTACACGTCTGTAGCCGAAACGCGGAAGAAAGAGATCAGGAGATATGACGTTTAAGAGTGATCGACCTAGAGTTCGCTTGGCTTTGCAATTCGAAAACTGTAATGTGGGCATAACTTGTAGAAAGAAAGGGAAATTTCAGGAAATTTCCTAGGAATGACGTAGTCACATAGAAGGTGACGAGCTGGTTCGGGTAATCTAAAAAGTTAGTCAAAATCCCGTCTTAAAAAAAACGAGCAGTCGGCCCAGATTAACTTCGAGTTAAGTAAACAAGCAATCTTAGTTAACAAGTAAGTAATACAATATTCTCTTCGATCGTTAAACGTCATAACTGTTGATCTCTGGTTAAAATTTAACTAATTTATTAATGGTTTTAAACAAATTATTTAAACATTAATTTTATGCAAATCAGCACCCATTCATAAGCCCTTTTACCCTTCAATAGTTAAACGGTATTGAAGTAAAATGCTTACAAATGGATGGTGGACTCAAACCCCAAAACTAGTTGGAAAATACTTCCTTCACAAACAATTGTAATTAATTCCTGTAACGGTGTAGTTTTCATCTAAAAATTCTATGTTGGGTGCTGTCATCATGTACTAAAGTTATTAGTAAACATTGTAGTATCTGGCATTAGCCCATCACGCCCAACCATATGACAATATATATATATATATATATATATATATATATATATATATGT